>JAOBAT010140319.1:0-11614 GCA_026413305.1 Hydrozoanthus tunicans
GACAAAAGTAGGAATACTAGGAGAAGGGTAAAAAAAGTAGGAAATAGTAGGAAAAGTAGGATCACTTGAAAGCCTGATCTTCAGCACGACTACTTATGAATGGATGAGAAACACTGAGAAGAAACAACCGTGGATTTATCAACAGCATCTCAAAGAACATTTTGTGGGACAAGACAATGTAATGCACCACAGGCTTGCGTTTTTCAAATGCACACAAAAATCCGCCGAGACATTCACACAGTTCGAAGCCAGGATCAGAAGCACAGTGAAAAAGAGAAGATACTCAGACACGTCTAACACACCACAAGAACATGCGCATGCGTGATCGCTTATGCACCGGTGTAAATAACAAAGACCTGCGAGAACTATACTACTTCATCATTACAAAGAAAAAAAAACATCCTATACTTTTGAAGAGCAACTTGCCCGAGTAAAGTCCTGGGAAGCAGCATACAACACTAATATAGCCATAATGCAATCCGCCAGCAAACACCTAGTTGAGCAAGTTAATCAAATATCAACCAACCGACCTTACCATCAGCGAGCAAAACGTGGCTGGTGTGGAAGCCTGAAGCATGCGCGGAAAGATTGTCAAGCCTCAAGGCCAGGCATCTATTATCACAACTGCTACATGAAAGAGAATTACCTCGCTAACGTTTGCAGATCACCCAAGGACAAATTTAAAGCAGAATTTGAGAGGAAAAACTGAAAACCACACAGATGAACTCCTATAAAAGATACAAAATTCCCTCATCAACTCCAACATTCATCTGAAGATGGTGATTATTTGGTCCATTCGTTCTTTGTGTTTGCACACCGTGACACTCTGAGACTGACAACGGACAACAAATCTTTCACCTGGCTCTCTGTCTTCACCAGCCAAAACTAAACAAGAAAGGTGTTAATTCAAGTAGACTCTGCAGCAACGTGCAACACCCTACCATCAACCTTATACAACAAAATATCAGATGACACGCCACTCAAGTCACCTCGTGCTTAAAAAAAGTTCCAAATACTGGCAAAGCTCTTCGCCCACTTGGCAAAGTTACTATGGCATGCGAAGGAACCTCACAATTTGAAATGCTGGAATTTCAAGTAGTAAACTCGAAAGACATCCCTTACAAACCAGCCTTACTCAGCCGAAAGGGTAGTGAGCGACATGGCCTGATACAGTTTCACAAGAACAAAGTGTTCTCTTCAAGGCAAACACACTGGACCAACAGAAACAAACTCCACTGCAGAATTACAACCGGGTCACTCCAAGAGAGAAAACCTGATCTCAAGATACAACGACAACTTTGAAGGACTTGGAACGCTAGGCCAACCAGTCCACTTTGCACTAGACCCAAACGTCCCTCCACGCCATGCAGGCATTCACTGACTACCTTAAAAGAAACTTGGAAAAATTAAAGAAAAGTTTGATGACATGGTTAACTGTGGAAAACTAAAGAAGTGCAACAACCCACAAGCTGGTGTAGTAATATAGGAGTCCGTGAGAAAGCTCTGCCAGACGGTAACTCCAAGATCCCTCTTTGTCTTGGCCCAGCTCAAACCCTGAACAAAGCAATCATCATACCATAATATATCAAATTCTAACCATCGAGGAAATATAACCACGTCTGTCGAGAAAGAGCTATAAAACCTTCTCCATATTTGATGCGCTGGTTGGGTTCACTCAAGTAAAATTCATTGATGATCGAGCCCCCTTACCACAATGCACACATCTTGGGCCAGGTACTGTTGGCTACGGAATAAGCAGTGCTCCCGAAGAATTTCAACTAGGGGCATTGTATTGCTGATGATATTCGTGAGGGACAAGGTAACAACTGAGAAGAGGCTGACAAAAACCACACCTTAAATGTTTTGGCCCTAAAGAATCAAGATCGAGAAAGGAACTTGAAATTCAATCTGAATTTAAAACCACACAAGATCACCTTTTGCCACATGATTTCGAAGCGAAGTGTAGAACCAGACCCAAGCGAAGTAAAAGCCATAACTGACATGCCCCCGGCCGCCTATGGACAAAAAAGGAGTGAAACGATTCTGTGCAATGGTAAAGTATATCTACGCTCTTTCTGTCCGAACCTGTCAGGTGTAAACAAACCTCTCTTCGACCTAACCAGACAAAACCACGAATTTATATGGTCTGACACTCACTAATTGGCTTTCATCTTAGCAAAGTGCCTAATCGCTGGCGCACCATGCCAGGCTTATTTCAACACAAACAAAGCAATCACCCTACAAGTGGATGCATCTCAGTATGGCCTTAGGGCTGTCCTCATGCAACCTAATGTGGCAGGAACCCTTCAGCCAGTTGCTTCCACTTCCTGCAAAATGTGTGACAATGAAGAACTATGGCCTCAGATTGAAAAAGAATGTTTTGCGATAGTTGCAGCTTGTGACAAATGTGACTTATGGGTTTATGGCTAAGAAGTTAATGTGCAGAAAGATCACCGGCCTTTAGAGACCATCTTTAAAAAATCTCTCCATGCCGCTCCTTGCCGACTGCAAAAATGACGAGGTGACTGCAACACTAGAATCTCAAAGTGGCATACAAGAAAGGCACCTCAATTGTTCTGGCTGACACCCTCTCCAGGGACACTCTCCCCACAACAAATGACTCAAAACAAACAAACTTTGAAATCTTTAGAGCCGACATAGACAACACTGTAGAAGAAAATCCATCCTAGAGAAGGCTCACACAGTACATCTTGGAGCAGAGGCAAACATCGCTTATGTAAAGATGTCATTTCTGGCCAGAAATGAACTCCGACATTCGAGATCTTGCAGATCCTGTGGAAAATGTGCCCAGTACCAAACACAGAATCCCAAAAGAACATATGAAATCTCATCCCATTCCAAAGTATCCCCCCTGGCAATTCGTCAGCCAAGACCTCTGCATGTTCCAGTCAAGCACGTACTGTAATGTATCTGATCACAAAAGGCCACTACTCTGACTTCATCGAGGCTGACAAAGTGGAAAATACTGCCAGTCACAATTATAGAAAAAACCGAACTCACATAGCTCGCCATGGTGTCCCACAAAGAATACTCACAGACAATGGTCCGAATTCATAGCATCAGAGTACAATATATAAGCTTTGCAGGAAATATGAAATTATCCAACATATTATTCGCTCAACTCATAAATATTGGCCAAAAGGCAATGGGAAAGCAGAAGCATCTGTGAAAATGTAAATTCCTTAAAAATCTGAGGAACATACAGAAATACACAGCTGCTTCAACATTCCCTGAGCCTGGCCCAAAGGTGATTGGGTCACCGTGCTTGTGGACCACTCCCAGTTTTGTAATAAAATAAAGAGCTACTGTACTCCTACCAAGTGACAACAGCACAAATCCTGTGTGCAATACCATTGCTAAAAACAGGGCAGTTGAATGCTAAACAGTACTATGACAAAAATGCTAACAGCACTTCTCACCCTCTAGCCAACAGTGACTTTGTCTATGCAAAAACCAGCCCCTCGTCACAAATCTAGCCCGTGGCTGTATGTATGGCATTGATTCTGCATATCAAATCCAAGATCCTACATCGATCATCATGGAGACACCAACAGGCCAAACTAAAACCAATTGCACTTGTGCCCTGCGCATGCTGCACCGCCAACCAGATCTAGACACCCTAATACCTGGGGCCTGGGCTAAACATCTTTTTGCTAACTCTCCTCTGAGCGCCCAACCTTTAACAAAAGCCTCGACTCTTAAGCTGAATCATCAAAGTGTAAATGAACCGCCAGGCTCTCCTCTTCAACCAGACAGTACTAATACTGAACTCATCCAAAAAAGCACAGCTGAGGAAACTTCTGACAATGCAGTACCATAACAGAGACCAGCAAAAGCAACAGCACAATTGCAACGTACAGCAAAAATAGAAAACCTTTGAACAATCTATGATCCCCCACCTGTGAAATCCTAGTAACAAAAACCTGATCTGGGCGTATTTGAAAACCAGTAAAATTCCTGGACCTTTAACTGAGAAAAAAAAGGAAGAACAGTTGAAGATTTAAGAGTTATTAGCTTAATTTTTTTTGTTGACATTGAACAATCCCTCATTATCATCAATTTTTTTTCTGGCAATCTGTTAATTGTTTTGCTTTTGTCAAAAAAAAGAGAAAAAGGAGGATGTTAGGCAACCCAATGCATGCTGGGTAGACAAACAACGTAGACAGTTTTTAGTGTTAAAAATGGTGCTGGTGTCAGTGTGAGTTTTTGTTTCTTCTTTTAGAAGTGAAACACAATTCTTTCAGGTTAAAACACAAAGTAAAATTGAAACTCTTTCAACTCGCAACTTAGTAGCGTTTTAATTTCCAGGTAATTAACCAACTTGGGAGAACTTTTCTTTTTACCAGAAAAATAAATTAACAAAAAATTAAACCCAGGTTTAGTTGATTATTAATAAAGGCCTTGACTTAATTGAGAACAGTTGAAGGCTACAGCCTTAGTTGTAGTGCATTAATAAGATATCATGTGCACTGTTGATACAAACACATACCGGAAGCAATGCAGTTCGCAAGTTCCATCAAAACCTTCTGTTTGTTTGGTGATTGATGAATGTCATGTGTCAGTTCTTGCAACATCTTTTTCTTGTCACTATGCACACAAAACTAAAAAAGAAGTGCATCTAAACTAAATTATATCAATTTAATAAATATACATGCATATGTAGTATTAATTAAATTGAAAAACAAATATGTTGTCTTCACTTCAATATGACAAAAAAAAGGTAGCACTTGACGCTTCCTGTATATCATTTAATATGTATGGAAACTTGATTGTTGTCATAATAACACATGTTTTCTCCAAGGAGGTCTCAGGTCAAACAAACAAGCTAAGGATAATTTCTTTCTCTTCCCTCCCCTCCAAGGAAGGCAATATGCAGTTGATGCTTCTTAAGAGTCTTTTTAAAATCCTAGGCCTAGCAACTTTTGTAAGTTGACAAACTTGTTTTTCAAATATCAATTGACATTGAATATCTTGTTGAATTACCTTAACTTACAATTTGAGCTTAATTCTTTTGTACTATAAAAAAAAGAGTTAAAAATTAATAACTTTGATAAACAAGAAAAAAGAACTTTAAAAAACATGTCAGGGGTAATTAATTAGTTTGAACAATGTGAATTTAATTTGCAGCTGCTTCAGTCTTATTACTATGACTATATATATATATCATTGCAGGGCTGCATCCTGCCTGTACATGTGGCCTGCTGTTGCTTGAATGAATTTTTAATATCATGATTTTGAATAATAAATGAGCTCCTGATCAAAATCTGTGAATTTTACATGCTGGAGTTCTGAATAAAAGTACTGAGCAGAATAATGGTAAATTAAAAGATGAAATATCTTCCGAAGTTAATAATAATACAGGGCAAATTAAATAATAGTGTAGAGTGGAAAACTGTTAAAAATTCAGATAGTATATATATATATTGGTATCAGGCAGTGGAAAGTCAAAAAATATTAATTGTTCACTAACTGTTTTGAAAAAGGTGTTTCACCTTTGGTACCAAACAGATCTAGATGAGTCAAACAGGCCTATGGCTATATAGGTTAAAGCCAGAATAACAGTCAGTCAGTGTTTTTGTGAATAGTATATATATTGATGGTGGCATTTGATTAATTTAACTGTTTTCTTGAACTCAGGTGCAAAGAGTTGCAAGATTTATTTCAATTTGTACCTTAATTCAAAACACCTTGAATGTGCAATATGCAAACTGAATAAAGGGGATAGAAAACATAATTGCTCTTGTCACAAGACATCAGCAAATTTAATCGAGGGATGGTTAATTGAGAGAAGCACTGTAGTGCACCAAAATTTATTAACTTAAATAACAATGAAAAAAATGATCAATATTATTTCAACACATTTTTTTTTCAAGCTTCTTACCTTTCATTATATATAGGTGCCAAAAATTGGAACTAATGTATATCAATGTCACTTTGTCTCAAAGAAATTAATTTCAGTATCAGTGAGATTGTATAAAGATCCAATAATCAAACATTAGCATTTAGAAACTACTTCAAGATTCAAATAACAAAATTAACTGTTTTTTTGTGAGAAAAACAAAAAATTTCTTAATGTCTTTATTTATTTGCCACATGATTTCACAAAAAAATATTTGACGTTTGAGACTAACAGCTAGACTCTGCTGCATAATTGGCTTTGCTCATAAAATCAAATTTTGAAAATTTTAAAGCACCAAAGAGATATAATTCAGTAAAGTAGGCATAATTTGTAGATGGTGTTTTTGTTATCTTTATGTCATAGACCAAAAGCGACAGATGTGGATGTGCTTTAAGTTCTCATGATAACAATTCAACGTATATTATTTTCACATACTTTCCACTTGGAGAGTGAAGGTCTGTGATCTGAAAAAAAATTAAGCAAAAATTGTTTAAAGAATATTTACAGGTATAAGTATAAATCAAATAAACTCATTGAAAATAAATTAAGTACACTGCAAATATTGCACAGGAAAATTATTTTAGTAGCTATATGTATTAGCCTAACATATATCAGCCCAAATTCAGTGTTTACATAAACTATAATACTTTGATGGTCAAGAAAAGTCAATACTTGGAACACGAGAAAATCTTACCGATTTGCTTGTTCTCATGATCCGACGTAGAAACTTTCCGATTTTTTTGCTTGTCTTTCAATTTTTGTGTCTTTCTTATCAGCCATCTTTCCAACCGTTCTTGGTCGACATGTTTCATAATATACTCCTCTAAGAACATTGGATGCTCTTGAAGATACTTTTTTGCGGCTTCGGCATCGATTTCTATAGAAAAAATACGAGTATTCCTTACTTTGCGTGAAAAGAAATGAAGTAAACTGTCTGAAAGAAAATACAATTTAATTTTAAAAATCTTTAATTTGCGATTGACGGATTGTTGCTCCTGGTATCCAACTAGTTTATAATTAAAATTCAAAGTTTTAGATAATAAAATATCGAAGACAAAAACAAGAGTATCGTATATTCTGTCCTTGGCAACCGAGAACTGGTTTCAGTTCTAAGTGATTTGACAGCCGGCATGGATGAGTGATTTGAAACTAAACATCATTCAGTCACTGACGCGCGAAAAATCGCTGAAAACTCTCACTCACCTTGCGGTACATCACCATTCTTTCGTTCACTTAATGGTTTCGAAGTCATTAACGCCGGTCGAAAAGGTCCATCGCTTAAACTTGTTGAGAATTCTTTGTGGTTTGTGTTGTGATTGTGGTTGCTAGACCGCGTAGTGTTCCCGTGCGGTGGTGAAGTCGATGCTGCGGGTTTCGATGAAGGGTAAGTGTTTGGCTGGCTTGGCGCCGTCTTCCTTCGCACAGGACTATGGCGGGCACTGTTCGGAAGCGGTGGTAATCTCCGATTTGCGATCTGCCTTGACGGACTAGACATCTTGAACTCAGCTTAACCAAGCAAGGCAACGGACATACTGTTGTAAAAACATATTAAAGAAAATATTAATTACAATATGTGTATTCATGCACCTTCGGTCAATTTTAATTTTTCCCAGCGAGTGTTTACTCGTACCAGTCCTTTTGGAACAGCAAACAGCTGTCTCTGGTCACGTGGGATCAAAACAAAACTAATACAACGTTAAAAACGGCTTTTGAAGCTCTGGCTTTGAACATCTTCGCAATTGTCTTCTCTTTATGCTGTCAGTATATCAAGAGAGATAACTGTCACTTTAAGAAAAAATAGTCAAGTTTGAATAGATCTTTACCGATATCATAAAAAAACCGCCTCTGTCTGTGATTCGGCCAAGGTAACGATTTAAAGAGCCGTTTAAGACTGTAGGTTACGTTTTTGTCTCTGGTGTTATTAAATTAATCATTGCTTTTTAAATGTTAGCATTCGTTCAATTGCCTTCGAAAGCACCGGATTGTAATTGGCAAACTAGTTTCACGAAAGATTTTTCGGCTCTTTTTCGCTTCAAGTTCAACCTATCTGCTTATCATTTAAATAAGTGTGACATTATTAAAACAGTCATGATATCCTGAAAAACAAACCAATTCTCACAGTTAAAGGTATCGTCACGGTTTTGTTTTATTGTGGCTGACAGATCGGCAACACAGTTAATTTTCGAACAAAGTTGATTTATCAAATACTTATTGGACACAGGATCTTCTTTCGATAAACTTTCATTTCAAATTAACCGCCCCCGTTTTATCCATTTTCAAAACCTGAAAAGATTTGTCTTTTACTATACCGTTTAGGTCTTTAGCACGGCAGTGGCTCTTTTTAATGTACATACTGGTGGTTGGTGATTGTATAGCTTGATATTTCGATCGAAATGATTATAGTCATAAAAAATATTTGAACAAAAAAAAATGCCAGTTTTACGAGTTTAACTTTAAAAGTTTCAGCCGGCATATTTACCCGATGTAAATTACGTAAGTGTCAAGCTCATTTAGGCGGTAATCGCCCGGCCGTTTTGCATACAGCTGCCAGTGTATAAAGTTTAGCAAAAAATAACCCGTTAAGAATTAACCAAAAGGCTTTGTGATATTGCAATACTAACATCACATTGTTTTGTAAGTTTTTTTTTTGGTATTGGAGCCAGCCACTCATTAGCTCGCCGAACCAGTGCATCTTCACATGAATAAACTGAAGTATAAATAAGCAAAAACAATAGCAGCACATTTTAAGCGAAATATAACGAAGAAATATGTTATAACTTCAAAGGTTGAAAACAGATATCGTTTGTATTATGATGCTCTGCATCCAGTTTTGCTTCCTCAGTTTAATTAAACCGTTATAATTTTCGATGAGGGCCGACATAGTTCGAAGTACTCTTAAACTCGTTTGGTTAAAGTAACAAAATTTCTAACCGCTAACAGGTTGTTTAAGAAATTCAACTGAGCACGCCATAATTTAAAATTGCAACGAAAATGTTCTTCGTGAAAGTCAAGCGTTGCTATACTTCTAGATACTTGCCGTTTTGTGTTGAATGGCTGTTCCATGTAGTCACTGGACCGACACCAACCCAGGCGGTGTCGTAGAGTGAGACAAGATATATTTTAGGTCCAAAAGCCGATGCTCTTCTTCATAAGCCAAAAATTATCAAACTAATGAATGACAAGATCTCAATATTCAAGTTCTTAACTTCAATGTTAGAAAAACATAATTTTGTAAAAGCCGTCTTTCTCTGTGCGCATGCGTAATTAAACAATCCTGCTTGTTGTACGATTAGCGGCAATTACAAGGTAAGTTTGTTTATTTTCTACGTATATACTAGCTTTTACTTCATTAAAAAAACAGTTCCACAGGAAAAAAATTCTTTAACACCAATCTTCTATTACAGTTTTAGTTAGTTGACGTGAAACATTTTTTCCCTAACTCTTAATCTGAAAACGAAGAACCGTAGCATAAAAAAAACGCATTTCTGATTTTTTTTGTTTATTTCGACTTATTTATGGTGTAGTTCATGTTACTTTAATATGCATGTATTGCCCGCAAGAATCAATGGGGTTACAATTTTGATATGAAAGTGGTAATTGGTCAAGCTTCGCAGATACATGCAGTTCCGGCACCCGGTAAACAGGCCCAAGTTGACATTTTGCATGCATAGAAGCTCAGTACAGGCGTGCAAGGTCATTTAGAGTTACTTTAACGCATTCAAAGCTTAAATCAACTAAAACATGCAGAGGCAAATCAATTCGGTTTGCCCAGAAGCTACGGGTATCACTAGGTTTGTGTAAACGGAGATCTCGATGAACTGCAATAATATGGTAATCTGGTCTCCTAAACTAGTTACCTTTTTTAAAAGCTATTTCAGGGGGCCAACTCCCTATCCTGATTTTTTTATTATTTCTATTTTGTTTTATTCTAAATGTATATATGTAAGCCACTTAAGAGAAAATACAAACTTAGGGAACCTGAGAGACTGCCACTATTGCAAAATGGCGGCATTACAAAACCAAGGGTTCATTAACGTCTTTTTTCTTCTTTTTTCGGATGTCACGTCCGAAAAAAGAAGAAAAAGACGTTAATGAACCCTTGACAAAACACAAAGGATCAAATAATCTCATAAGAGAAGTTAATTTTCAAACTCGCTATATCGACACCTAAATGTAAGTTTCTGTTTTGTCTGATTATCTAAATATGTTTCGATTTCCAGCAATCAATTATATTATGCATGTTAGCTAAGTCATCAATACAGCCCCCACATTTTACATATACAGTTTCGGTAAAATAATTTGCTCTGATGACAGAGCGGAAACTCAAACGTCAGCTTCTTTGAATTGCCGACGGCCAATGATTGAAAACTATCAGCTGACAAGGTTTTGTCAAAAATGAACTATCGTAAACGCTTTCGTGCTGTTTTTGTATGAAACTTCTAATACCACCTTTGCAAAAAATAGTATAAAGTGATACGTCATTATATTTCAAAGTGCGAAGAAAATGATGCACAGGGGGAAGTGGGATGGATAAAAATTTCGCCCGGGGCGGTTGAAACAAGTGGCCCTTGCACAGCCTGGGTCGGTCGAAACAGATGACCCTTACACAGACTGGGTCGGTTGAAACAGATGACCCTTACACAGACTGGGTCGGTTGAAACAAGTGGTCCTTACACAGACTGGGTCGGTTGAAACAAGTGGCCCTTACACAGACTGGGTCGGTTGAAACAAGTGGCCCTTACGCGGACTGGGTCGGTTGAAACAGATGACCCTTACACAGACTGGGTCGGTTGAAACAGGCGGCCCTTACACAGACTGGGTCGGTTGAAACAGGTGGCCCTTGCACAGACTGGGTCGGTTGAAACAAGTGGCCCTTGCACAGGCTGGGTTGGTTGAAACAGGCGGCCCTTACACAGGCTGGGTTGGTTGAAACAGGTGGCCCTTGCACAGGCTGGGTCGGTTGAAACAGGCGGCCCTTACACAGGCTGGGTCGGTTGAAACAAGTGGCCCTTGCACAGGCTGGGTCGGTTGAAACAAGTGGCCCTTACACAGGCTGGGTTGGTTGAAACAGGTGGCCCTTGCACAGGCTGGGTCGGTTGAAACAAGTGGCCCTTACACAGCCCTGGGGCGGTTGAAACAGGTGGCCCTTGTACAGGCTGGGTCGGTTGAAACAAGTGGCCCTTACACAGCCCTGGGGCGGTTGAAACAGGTGGCCCTTGTACAGGCTGGGTCGGTTGAAACAAGTGGCCCTTACACAGACTGGGTCGGTTGAAACAGGTGGCCCTTACACAGACTGGGTCGGTTGAAACAAGTGGCCCTTGCACAGGCTGGGTCGATCGAAACAGGTGGCCCTTACACAGACTGGGTCGGTTGAAACAGGTGGCCCTGACCCAGGCCGGGTCGGTTGAAACAGGTGGCCCTTACACAGACTGGGTTGGTTGAAACAGGCGGCCCTTACACAGACTGGGTCGGTTGAAACAGATGGCCCTTACAAAGACTGGGTCGGTTGAAACAGGTGGCCCTTACACAGACTGGGTCGGTTGAAACAAGTGGCCCTTGCACAGGCTGGGTCGATCGAAACAGGTGGCCCTTACACAGGCTGGGTTGGTTGAAACAGGCGGCCCTTACACAGACTGGGTCGGTTGAAACAGGTGGCCCTTGCACAGACTGGGTCGGTTGAAACAAGTGGCCCTT
>JAOBAT010140330.1:0-11613 GCA_026413305.1 Hydrozoanthus tunicans
ATAAATATACACTCGTTTTCAAAAACTTTGCTTCAAAGAAATATATATATATCCTTTGTGTTCTTGTCAAATTTGACAGCTGAAACAATAGAGAACAAAAGATATATGTATTAATTTCTAGAGCAGAGTTTTTGTAAACGAGTGTATATATATAAATATATAGTTATGTAATATATATACATATATATGATATGTAAGGAAGATTTCCGAGATTTTCGAATAGAGGTAGCAACCCAGCAAAATTATGGCAAAATCTTTGAAACTATTTTCATCTTTATCAGTATATGAACTTTATAGAAATCGCTTACCTGAAGTGTTCTTGGTTGATCTACAAAAAAAAAAGAAACAAAGAAAACAATTGAAAATGAGTATCCTGTAATATAATGCAGAATCTAGATTTGATGACACAGGCACTACAACATTGTTTTGAACAATTTTAAGCTACTTATATGCTTTCTCTCCTTAAATGCATAATTAATAACCAGATAAGCTACACTTGCTGGTCTTGTTTTAAGAGGCACATTAAAACAGGCCCTCTTATATTATGTGATTGTGCGATTCCACATAATGTACAAAAAATCACATAATTCACAAATTTTGCATAAATCGTTATTTATTATTACCAACACAATATTAAGAAACAAAAAAATAGCTTACTTAAAGATTTTCCTGACTTTTCTTAAAAGTCTTAAACCCTTCATTTTTCTGCCAGTATAATAATTAATAATTATCATACCATCAATTCTGAAAAAGTGTTTGCTTTGACTGTAGTTTCTTGACAAGAACCCAGAGTCAACATAAGCCTTGTGAAGGAGTTCGCCATTGTGCTCCTCCTGTTGATAACCCCTAAGAGTGAGCTGGCCAACAGAACAATCTCCTCCAAACACTTCCCTACCTTCCATAAAGACTGAAAAAGAAAAGAGAATTTTATCAAGAAACCTTACTTAAATTCCTGTTGCCATTTTAGGAAATTAACCCAGGCCTTTAACCCCTAAGAGTGCCAAAAGATGAGTTTGTAAATTCTCCCAACTTAAGTCCATTGTGTTCCTATGAGAAGTTTGGGAGAATTTCTTAATTCATCTTCCAGAGTTTTTGGTGGATGATCAAATTTCATATTCTCAGTACTAACCAGCTTGTTTTCTTCTGTTTACAGTATTAGGAGAATTTAGATGTTGACAAATGCCTTAGGGCTGAAAGGGTTGAATTGCTTTTCAATAAGTCTTAAGGTTTGTTGGTTTTCTATGTCTGATCAACTTTCCATTTCTCATTACAATTTTTAAGTCCTTTTTATAACTTACTTGTGTGTTTTTTTGCTAATAAATAACAAGTCTTTTCACTCTGAATTGAATTTGAACCTTTGAATTGCTAACAGTGAGCCAGGCTGATAACCAGTAATGTTCTGAATTGGATTTAGTTTTTGGCTTTGTACCATACTATATTATTATAATAATTGTTGTTGTATAACAAAGGCAAACTATATAGAGCTCTACAGGTTTGAAGCTAGGAAATTTTTTGGAATAGTATTCTCTAATAACATAGTTTTCTATTTAAAATTAAATAACTTTAACATACTATTTTATTCCATCATCTACAACAATAACTGTTACAACAATACCTTATTAACAAAATACCTAGTTTTACATAATTATTTGTCATGCCCGCTTATAGCATTGCTAGTTGAGGCGGGCAGAGGTTAGTTTTATACTAAATATACGAATAAATACATTTCAAAATTATATGACAAAGGAAAGAAAATATCATTATGGCAAATAAAGATACTTATAACTTATATATATGTTGATATAATGACGTGATGTAAGATGTTATTGGATAGAAAAATTCACATTTTCAGTTGTTAAAATGTAATTGTCTTGTTTAAGAGGTGTATTAAAAAGATACAGTACTAGTAGTAGTTTAAATTTCTTTTGAAAGTGGATTTAGTTTTGTTTCTCAATGAGGATGGTATCTCATTCCACAATTTTGCACCACAAATTTGAAATGAATGCTTTTGTATTTTAAGATGATTGAATTTCTTCCTATAGAGGTTGTTGGCTGCTGTCAAGATCTAGTACTATAGGTATGAACATCTGATACATTAACAAATAAGTTTACTAGATTTTTAGGTGCTAAGTTTGTAAGAATATCATGCATTAAAACGGCTGTCGAACGATAATACAAAAAATTAACTGGTAAGATTTTCGCATCCAGAAAAAGGGGGACAGCATTTGTTTTCCTGTCAACACAATACATAAATCTAAGAGCTTTCTTTTGTAGTACAAGGATCTAGGAAACTAAAATTATGATGTATGTATAAACGTATAGCATCAATCAGAAGAGAGTGCAGTGGCCAAGTGTTTAGCGTGCTCGGTTCATAATCCTAGGATCGGAAGTTCGAGCCCTGGTCAGACTACTGTGTTGTGTCCTTGAGCAAGACATTTTACCCGACTTGTTCCAGTCAACTCAGCTGTATAAATGAGTACCAGTTCAGCTGGGGGCCAACCTGCGATAGATTAGTGTCTTGTCCAGGGGGAGTCAAAGACTCTCATCTGCTTAGCACTACTGAAATCAGAGATAATGTGGTCTAATTGGGAAAGGATCCATCAGAAGAGAATTGAGTCGCTCAATCTAATCTTCAATTCTGCCAGCTGCCAGTTAATTAACACCTAACTTCTCCCTACTCAGCAAATTAGTGCACACAAAAAGAATAAAGATGTTTATAAGAAAATAGAAATTGATCAAAAGAGGCAATAAAGTAATTTTCACAAGAGCCCTAAGTCTATAATAAATGAATAAATGATTTACCAAAAGTAGCATTTGTTGCCTTTAAGGTTTGGCAACTGAAAAATTTCCTGTTATCATAACAATTGTAGTATTCTTTGTACTGACTACTAAATTGTTTTAAGTAGAAACATCAACACTAGTTATATATAATTATACGCATTTATAATAACAATTTATTATTATCATTTAAAAAAATTATAATACAATGAAAATAACAGTAATAATGATAATGCTATTAGTAATAATAATATTTATGATGATGATAACAACAACAATGTCGATGGTGATAACTGTAACAATAACAATAATAATAATAATTATTATAATGATAATGATATTAATAATGATATTAATTATAATAACAATAACAACATTGTTAATTGTAATAATAAGTAATTATTAAACTTTTTTATTGACTGGACTGAACAGTATGTGTGGCAAAAGAATGCCACACAAATTTATGTTCGATCCTTTGCTAATCAGAGGACCCAGGGCCTTGGGCATTGTACTTGATGTTCACTGGGCCCAGGTCGTAAAAAAATTATAAATAAAAAATAAGACAAAATATCTTTCAGTACACTCGATCGACTGAAAGTGAGTGATAATCATTCTTCACAGTAGGTAGGGCAACTGAAGTCAATGTACACTCCCAAACAGCGGTGTCATTAGGCCAACATTTCTGGACATTAGCAACTGTTCGGTCGCCATGTCTGTTCATGCAGATTGATGTTATATATTAAGAACAACAGTCAAATTGAAAACGAAATCTTGGGTCGAGATTGAAAAACAAACATCTAGAGGTCAGATTGAACAATAAATTTAGGAGCACATTGAAAATAAAATGTAGGGGCCATAAATTAGATATCGAACAACAAAACCTATAGGCAGTATATAAAATTGTTGAAGAGAAATGGAATGAAAATAAAATCCACTGGGACCAGACTGTGCAAGACGGCTAGGAAACCAAATTTTGTTACGTGATAAACAATAGTTTTTATATTTTTATTTGTAAAATCTTTTTCAGCATTTCAGCTAGAACAATTTAAGCAAAAATCTCCGTAGTCATACTCATATAGTGATATTTCATTTTTCATAAAGGTGCTACATGCATACATGCAGAGTACAGTCACAACGTACCTTGTTATAACGTGAACTTGTTTCAAAACGTACTTTTCATTGTATCTTAAACGGTCACGGGTCAATGGCGGGTATTTATCTGCCGTCCAGCCACAAAACTCTTGTGCACTGTTTACAAATGAAACAGTAAAAAGTACTACGACCACTGCTTTGTGCAAAACGGTAGCCATACTGTTTTTAAGTCCCAGTCCCTCCCCTGCGGTATTATAGAGGCTGGGTCCTTACATTTACAACGCGAGGAAAATCAACGTTTCACTTAACGCGATTTTTACAAAAACTAGGTTTACATGCATTATTTACTTCGATTTCTTCAAACTTGCGATTTCCATCTCTGCACTTACAAATCTCAAAAAGGAAGCGTTTACAGTTGTTAACTTTTACTTTTAGGATTGCTCAAATGGATCTAGTGGGGAAACTCTGCCTTGTATTCTGGATAGTTTTAATGCCTCAGTGATCCCCGCGGCTTTCCACCCGTTCAGAACAACTTTCTTTCCTTTTTCGCCTAGTAGGAATTCATAAATGTCAATCAGAACTTTAGCGTGGATTGGTTTTAGCGTTGATAGTTTCAACTCTACGGCGATTGTGGCGACATCTCTGTTTGTCTGGTTAGAGGGGAGCTAAGGTGATAGGCGAGGTTAAATCAATAAAATATAAACTGTCTCCATTGGTTCAGGGCGGCTTAGAAATCCCATTAGAAGTAAACGTGGATTGGGACGACGAACGATCATTGGAAATTTTAAAAAAGAGAACGGAAGAAGTGAGCTACCCACTTAAAGAGACAGAGGAATATCAAGACCAGTCAAAAGACATTTTGAAGTTGATTTTGCCAAGCGAAGATATCGATATCTTGTCTGATAGTGACTCTGGTCCGAAGATGTTTTAAATTGACAATGTTACTAAAACACGTGCAGAAAATTTACATTTATATTTGTTAAGATACATTTAATTAACACAATTTGTCCAAAATCGCGTTAATAAAGTGCATTGTTAATTTCCTATAATAAGGTAATTGCTATATACTTAAACCTCTCTAAGACGGGCGCCTTCGGGGCTGAACTTAACTGCCTGTCTTAGAGAAAAGTCCGTTTAGACTTCTAAGCTTAAATACAGTAAATGACTGCATGAGAAAAGGGTTGGGACCAGGATTCGGTGTCCGCTTTATAGAGGTGCTCGTCTTATCGGGGTGTCCCACGCCTTGGGGATAATTTTTTTCGACTGTAATACTAAACAATATTGAAGACAATTTGCCTTTGCTTTTGGCCTCTTTCCGGCGTAAAAAGGTAATGTTATAGAAAATAAAGTCGACGTCCAGCAAAATTAGATTTTTTAAAACCTCGTTGGCACGGCGGACCCTACCGGGATACAAAAAAATATTTACGGCATAGTCGGAAGTCCATAATTTAATAACTCGAACTGTTTTGTAAAAAGTTGAGCACAAAGGTTGAAACTACACCAACAATTTATAAAAGGCCGCTCACAATGATGGATGTCAACACTCTTCAGCCCAACAACTTCAGCAACTGCTGCAACACAGCAGTATTTTGGCCATCGGGGATAGCCATGAAGAAGTAAATGCATGTAAAACGACGACAGACCTTGCTATCGGAGTGAATGATGGCAATCAAGCTTTCTCGTGGTCTCATTCATAACGTCATTAATTCGAATTAGATTTCCAACGGTCGCTGTTGATCCGAGTCTAAACCGAGTTTAAAAACCGACCAGAATTGTCTAAACTTTTGATAGATACTATCCAGAGTACATTACATCACGGTAAATTAAAAGTATTTTGCTTACCTTGTGTAAATTGTGGTATTTTTTGTCATATAGACGGGTTTTGGGACGGGTTTCTGTCGTGCAATCCTCACGCGGCGTCGCATTCGCTCGCAGGAAACGGCCAAAATCTCCCATTTCTACACATCGCACGACAACCATTTTCACATACCTAATTCTTAAGATATCCGACAACGTCTGTGTGGAAAATCGCCGTGATCCAACATATATTACTGCCTCATCTTGGCATTCGAAAACTATAATCGAACTGATTTGTGCTTTCGCCATACCGATCCGGACAAACATGAAGGACCATTTTCCGACCACGTGACAAGTCAAATCTTCTCCACCTCCACACCCAAGTCAAGCTTCAAGCAGCACTAAAAAGCCACGCACAAAAGCAAATTTTCAAAACAAAATATCCGAGGTTCCACCGACATTGTACAACTTAAACATCATTTTAAAGGACAGCTGCATAGATTTTGAAAAGATCAGATATATCAAGGGTTCGGTGCTTGAAGTTTCAATTATTGCCTTGGTTGTGGAGGTGAGGTAGTATTTATTTTGGAATAGAGCAAAACGAACGCGCCCTTATATAATAATATCGCAATTAGCTCCTTCGGCATTCCATTGCCGTTGACCTCCCTAGTTCTTACTCGGATCGTTACTTGAAGTATTGATTAATAATTACTCTTAAAATTTGCTAAAAACGGCAAAGTAAAGATTGTTGGTAGTATAGTAAGTAAGAAATGAACCCTCGTACAAGTCGTAGAGAGTGGGATAGGATAGAAAAAAGGCCGATGCCCTACCATTTGGCAGAAGATCAAATTTCATCTACACTGATGAAGGCAGATGTACCTGCCGAAACGTTCGATAAACATTTTTTTAACCATTTTTAAATCAGAGAAAAATATACACTTATATTCTTTTAACACATTTTACCATGCCTGATTGCAACTTTATAGTATTTTTAAATTCTAGAACGTTTTAGAACCTTCCTGAACAAGACGATGTAGTAAAAAATAGCGTAGAAGACTGTCTAGAACATTCTATAAGTTCTATCTTATTTTGGGTAAATATATCACCATCTTCTAGAACAATCTTCTATGCTATTCTAATTACATCGTTCTGGAAGATTCTAGAATGTTCTATACAATTTTAAGTAATTACATACAAATTCTAGGATGTCCCAAAAGTACCCATATTTTGAAACATTACTTCATGTTATAGAACATGATGATGTAATTACTTAAAACAAAAGTGAATGATATGTTTCTAAATATGGATACCTTTGGGACTTCCTAGAATGTGTATAGGTAATCACACGACTTCAAGTTCAATTTGGAAATAACTTGCAAGGGCTCATGCAATTTTGATACTTTTTGAAAAGCACACGAGTGCACTTTATTTCAAAATTGAACAAGAAAAGTCGTCTGCTTACAAGTTTTTCAATTACATGCATAACAAATCGTCAATGTAAATGTAGCAAGTGTTATACATATAAAAAGGCCTAGGAAATCTTGGATGTTACGGAAGAGGGGGGGGGAGATAAGCCCTTAAAATGCGCATAAATTTTTTTTTTGTTTTCTTATCTGAAAGTATGTAACTTAAAGAAGCGGTTCCGAAAAATTGTATCATTTCAACAAAGCGCAACCGTTTTACTGATCTCACCAAGAAAAAAAGAAATGGCTATAGACAGTTTATCGTCCGATGGGTGTTACGCGGTGCCAAAACAATTCAAGGACACCCCCTTAGTGAACCGAGAGAATACTTTTTTAAAAAAAGCCAAAAAAGGCAAGCAAAAAGCTAGTAAAAGTAACTTTTACATCTATAAAACTTCCTTTGGGGAGATTAATACAGATAGATATGGCCATAGGTTTGCCAACAATTTTACTTGAAAAAAGGATAAATCTTTTTTTTTCTTTCCTAAACTGTAAAAACCAAATATGTTCTTCAAAAAAAAGGTCTCCTGCCCAGGATTCAAAATCATGTTTTTGACGCATTCTTGTTGTATACTGCTTTACTGAGTAACTTTCTAATAAATTACCTAAAATTTGTTAAAATTTTAACACAAGTATATTTGTCGACATTAACTGCACTAGCTATCATGCATGTTAACTCAGCGAATGGCTGCCGGCAATGCGATAATATAATCTGTTCATCTTTGTTTTCTTAGGTATTCTTTTGTTTTCTCCTCTTTTCTTGAGCTGAAATGACTTCAACAAAGGTACTAAAGCTAAAACTGTTCAGTATGAAAACTGTTAGCAAGATTTCCATTCATACACCGTCTAAGAGTATGAATTCTTGCAAGACTCACCTAATCAGGAGAATATTTTGACCTTTCC
This sequence comes from Hydrozoanthus tunicans, assembly GCA_026413305.1. Classification (NCBI taxonomy): domain Eukaryota; kingdom Metazoa; phylum Cnidaria; class Anthozoa; order Zoantharia; family Hydrozoanthidae; genus Hydrozoanthus; species Hydrozoanthus tunicans. The sequence continues at coordinate 8,034 of JAOBAT010140330.1, forward strand.
AGATAAAACCCAAGTTATGCAGAGTATCGTTCGGTAGTCTAATGTTTTTGCATGAGAAAAATTAGACTCCGCATGCTTTGTATTTTGAAATCTAGATCGACACCTATCAAAAAAAATGTCACAAACGGTTTGTTATAGCTTTTTTTGACACTGTGGTTGGACATTACCAGTTGTTCTGAAGGCCTTTAAGAATATTATAGGCCAAGAGTTTTGTTCTTAGAGTTCTTCTAGAAAATTTAGGACTATAGGAATCCGTGTTGATTGAAACCCCTTTATCTAACACAAAGCCCACTTAAGGTGATAAAAGAGATATCGTTGGTTGTGTAAGCGAACTTCGGGCAATTATATGAATCCGCTCTACTGTAGCATCACGGCGATGATGCTGTCTAAATATTCAGTATGGCACAACGAGGATTAAATAATAACAAACCCAGGTGCCATGGAAGTGGTCTTCCCTTGGACACACAGTACGGCAAAGTTGTACAAGACAAACTTGCTTGGTATCTTGCGTAGTGGGCCAGGAAAGTCAAGCACAGTGGCTAAGTGCATCGAGTTCTCATGATACTAACCCTCCATCCAAACCCGAGTCAAATTCCTCGTTGGTTAGGGCCTGGTACGAGTTGGATACTGTGGTGGTTGTTGCTCAATTCCCGGGTAGGGCGGGGGTGGTGTCTCGAGTTCATCGCCACCCGGGTACATTGGGGGAGGATGGGAGGGTACATCGTCTGTTAAACGCATAGTTTGAACCTGGTCATGCATGCACTCATTATACGAAGGTGGCTCGTCCAGATTTGACTCCACTGCTCCAATCTCTTGTTCAGCCTGTGCTTGCAAGCGACGTCGGGCAGCTTCTTGTTGAGCTATTCGAAGTCGACGACGCTGCTGCCTCTGGTGTTGCTTCCGTCGACAGTAGTAACGAAAAACTAGAGCGTTTATTATGACGAGGCTGATCCCAAATACAATTGGAATTATGGTGCCCACGTTAAAAACGGCTGTTAGGGAGTTACAATGGGAAAGCATTAGGAAAAGAACCCTGACACGTTTATTATAAATCAATATAACGCCCGTGCAATTATTCTGTAACTACAGTATTAAAATCTTTCAAGATGATGAGAACACATCTAAAAGGTTTTTTTGTGTCGTGCTGGTTTTCCGAGAAATTCTAGTTTGTATGTGCGTGTTTCAGGTCGTTTGTGTTCATTAAGCGTGGGCGCTTGTTTACTTGTCAGCGGTTTACTAAGGTAACGTGTGACGTAGGTTATGGGGAGCGAGCGAGTGCTTGAACTGTTTTTGTTGTCATAAGCTCGCTTACACACTCAACAGTCTGTAAAAGTTATAGCTTACGTTGTGTGCGACATCTCACTCCAATGACGGATTTTTTCAGTCCGAGCCAATTCTTACCCATATCTGACAACATAGCCTCACTTTCCCTCTGCGTAGCCCCTATTTCTGAGCCGCTGGTACAATGCAGCAAGTAACTGTTTTAAACCTGAATTTCTCAGAAAGTCAGCACAATAGAGGTATATTTTTGAATATCGTCTTCATACTCAGTTAAAGATTTTGTTTGGCAAAAGTTTATTTTAGAGTTCAGTTCCCCTTTAAGTACAGTACTCTCAAAATTAATCAACAAAACTCATTTTCAAGAATAGGAGCTGAGGTTTGGAATAGCCTAAAAATAACCTAAACTGAGATATAAAAGAAAAGTTCAAGAATTGTTCTTTCAAATGCTTGAAACAAAGGATTGTTATCCTGACATATACATGTGTATAATAGGATACTTTATATTAGCAATTACTTCTAATGTTTACAGGCCAATTCTGGAAAACAAAACGTGAAACAAAATCAATCTTTCATTCTTTCTATTTTCACACTCATAACATCGAAATGTTTTTAAAAAATTAATGGTAGAGTGAATCTTTGATGTATAGTTGAAGAAGAAATTATTTATTCACAAGTTGAAAACTCAGAAAAAATTCCGAGTCACTGACGGGAATCGAACCCGCAACCCTCTGATTACCGGTCAGATGCTCTACCCACTGAGCTACAGAGACTCACATGGGGAGCCGAGTCACTGGTTAAGATCTTGTCTATTCCCGCTTGACATACGTCTCGCAAACTGCTCGCTCGATATGTCCAATAGCACGTTGTTGATACTTGCATCTATTATCAAATTAATGTTTTTAAAAAATGTTTGGCTATAAATGTTATCAGATATGTTAAAATAACAAACGTTTTCGGTCGACTTGACCATCATCAGGTTTAAAGAAATGTGGTTCACGAGATTACATTTAAATACATATATCTTGACAAAAGCTATTAAGTAATTCCTCTTGGGATTAAACGAAGTTCAAAAGATATTATCTGTTTGTTTAAACTTGGTTTTAAATTTGCAATGTAAATAGATTCTTTGACTTTACGTAATTTCCATTGTTTAGCACTGTTTAAAATCTAACTTTTGTCAAGATATGTACTAAAATGTAATCTCGTGAACCACAGTTCTTTAAACCTGATGATGGTCAAGTCGACCGAAAACGTTATACCTTGTTATTTTAACATATCTTGTAACATTTATAGCCAAAAATGTTTTAAAAATATTTTACATGGAGAATTCAGTTTTAAATATCGAAATGTTTTTTTGATAACTCGACACTAGTAAGCTGAAAACTTCTACTTTATCACAAAATTAATAACCTCCCAACACAGTCGGTCTAAGCTACATGTAGCTAAGCTATTTGCCAACCGTGCGGTAAAAATGCAATTCAATAGTCCTAGAACAATAAACCTTAGTTATTATTATTGTATTAGTAGACCTTTACTCAGAAAACATCCGGACTTTCAGGAAAAAATAAAACTTACTTTTTACCGGGGGGACTATACATTAAGTGTACAATATCTTCCAAACTGCTTCCGACTTAAGTACTGATAAACAGTTTAGTAATAATCTTACCATCTTCAACTGTATAGAACCTCAGTGAAAAGCTCCCTTTTGGATATGGCTTTGTGTTCCGGGATTGGAAAAAAACCGTCATAAAATGTCCATTAGAGTAAACTGGCTCTTTACTGGTCACTGTTCCACACAGCTTATCGGTCAAAGACGGGGAATAAACACTATCACCATTATAGACCTACGCAAAACAAAAAAAAGTTAATATTAAAAACTTCTTCTCTGCTCAGAAAAGAAAAAGTCAACCTTGGTTTGTAACACAAAGACCTATTGGTAAATAACAATGGTGTGGTCTTACCATGACCCTCACAGTGGTCTGGCCGCGGTCAATGATACAATACTCAAACCAAAGAAAATAATACAGTGGTCTTCCGTACCTCTGAAAATGGTCTGATCATGATCAATGACACAGTGGTCTAACCAAAATAAAGACGACAGTGGTCTTACCATGACCCTGAAAATGGTGTGACTATGATCGATGATACAGTACTCTAACCAAAATGAAGAGTGCGAGGTCTTACTATGACCCTGGAAATGGTGTGACTATGATCGATGATCAATACAGTACTCTAACCAAAATAAAGAGTGCAGTGGTCTTACCATGACCCTGAAAATGGTGTGACTATGATCGATGAT
>JAOBAT010140352.1:0-11612 GCA_026413305.1 Hydrozoanthus tunicans
AAAACTAATTAAATTTAATAAAACAATTATTCCATTCGCGCTTGTTGGATATGAGATGATTTATAGCCAACTCGGCGTTACGCGCCTCTTCGGCTATTTACCATCTCATATCCAACGCACGCTCTTGGAATAATTGTTAATTATAATGTTATTTTATATATATAAATATGTAAAAAACTGAAACAGTGGTCTTGGTTAATCCGTTGCTACGACGTTGTTTCTCATCTTAGGAAAGCATTTATCTTTGTTTTCTGGGCCAAGTTGTTCAAAAGACAATTAGCCCAAATCCGGGGTTGATTACCGTGACAACCAATAGATTGTCAACAAACAACGCAACAAACGTTGAAGCGACGGATTAACCAAGAAACAACGTTGTAGCGACGGATTAACAAAGACCACCAATTCGGTTTTTTATATACCTAAGCTCTACTTGCAATTGCTAGTATTGAGCCCTCTTCCCCATATGGTTTTACGTTTTCACCTACATGTATATATAAGTTTATTTATATTTAAACCCATGTTCATAGTAATAATAATAATAATTAAGTCTTCACATATAATTTTATTCGTCCAACTTCTAGACACCGACAGCATGCAGAAGTGTTACAATCAGTTTGCAATCATCAAATACTAGTGATAAAATTGTTCTTAATCTGCATATTCATAAAATTTTATATATTACCCAAACACAGCTTAACATTATGAATCATTAATTAATTTTTAATAAATAAAGACCAGGAAAAACATTTCAAGTTAACATATATTCCTTTTTACTTGAGTGTAGATAGTAATAGTTGCAGAATATCTACTGAGTGCTGAAGGCACTCACGCATGAGCATTGAAACCTTGAAATACCATTCAAAACAAATTTTATTGCCTAAAGTAGTGTTTCGAGAAATGGCATTTTCTGTAAACCATTTCGCGATTCGGAACGGCCACAAAGCGACTATTTATAGTGCTACACTGTCTACTGTTTCAGAGGTAGATATTGTCTCATATCTACCATTTATGAACCAAATCGCTCGTAGCATTTAGCTGGTTTTTACAAATACTTGAAATTAGTAGAACCACAGGCTATAATTTTACCGAATCACATTCAATGCCCTTCATCAGGAAGACACCCAAGTGTACTATCGCTGCATGTGTCTAAACATAAGGTGCTAAATTAAATAAATAAGGAGAGTGTTTCCTGAATATCTGTACGCTAAACAAGCAAAATCTAGTATTTGTTTATGACCATATATAGATATTCCGCGCGCTGAGAACTGTGGGTAAGTGTACAAGACACCGTCTTTCTAAACACGGGAGCTAGGATCAACCCAAGTCTCTGATTTTTTGATAAACGGCTTTTCCAACTTATTTTTCGGTCGTATTAGTTATTGATTCATGGAGCAGAAGACATACGTAAAGGCAAGTAAGCTATCTAGGAAGCTTATTAATTATTTTTAACACACAACTTTCTGTTTATTCTTTTTTAGAGGAAAGACACGCAGAACTTTGTTATGCCGAATGTTTGCTCCAAAGGGCTTTGTTAACCTTCATTCAGGTACAAGGTTCCACTTCATACAATGCCGGTTTTTCAGGACAAATATTTTTGCAGTTTATTTATAACACACAGTGATAGCGAAATTAGCTGTACAGACATTTGGGGACGTTTGCGCTAACTTTTGTTCTTGCGTATCTTTGCTGTACATCCGCGTAGCATGCGCGGGAAGGTCGATAAACAGCGCTATCGAAGGGTGGGTGGGTTAGATATCCACCGGGAAGGGACTATCTGTTCTTAGCAGTCGGTTGAATAATCAGTGATGTTTGATACTGTTTCGATCCCCACTGAGTTTTTCCTTTAGTTCAACAGATAAAGAAAGTTAAATCATGTTGAATTTTACTAGCACCAGTAGCTTTGAACGTAGCTATCTCTTGGCTCATAGTTTACGAAATGACTCTCCCACTTTTCTTTCCCATTCTTTACACATGCACTGTATACAGTACCGTCTTAAAGAGACAACTACGTTAAGAAGGACGATCCCGCGGGACTAAGCCCTCATCCCTCACTATCCCGCGGGACTAACCCCTCATCCCTCACTATTCGGTATTATATAAAACGGCCCCTTATCCCCTAACGTCCCTTACGGGACCTCAAGGGACTTACGGGAGAAGCTCAAACCATGATCTTCAGTTCCATGCCTATAGTTCCGGGATTAGTCCCTCAAAAATGCTTCTAAAATTTTCGGGTTTATTTTGGAAATTGAAAAGGTTTATACACAACTGTAAAGATAATGTGCAGTATCCTTTCTTTGCACCTGGCAAACGGTATTGATTAACAACTAATGGTGACCTCGTTTCTAGGATGAGAACCTGATAAGTTTCATCAAAGGTGCACTGAAGATTCGAGCCTGTTATCAATCATACAAGTATGTAACGTCAATACTGGCTTAATCTTCCATCAGGTCTATTGTATTGCTCCAACTATTACTCGGTTATTACCGCTGACCATCTTTTGGAACTGTGAAGCGCTATGTATAGTGAACAAGACCATAGTTGAAACGGGATACAGGGTTTGTCCGGGTCCTTAATAACCTTAAAAGTCCTTAATTTTCACTTTCCAAAATTTGAAGTCTCAAAAGTCCTTAAAAACTACAAAAACCAGCCATGGTCCTTAAAAAGTCCTTAAATTTTTGCTTTTCTTTGTTATGGTTATTCCATAAATCTCAACAATGCCCGGAAATGCATCTTCCCAGAATCTTGGCTCGAAAGGGCAGAGTTTACTGGGTGGCTTCAAGCAGTAACTGAAGATCCGTACAGCGCTTCGAGCAGTCTTTGCCACAATATCCATAATTTAGGTCATTTCTGGTGGTTGATGTGCCGTGGCTTAAGTCCTCAAAAACCAATAATCTTACCTAAAAAAATCCTTAAATTTTGCTTTGAGAAAAGCGGACAAACCCTGGGGATATGTTACCGCTAGTCTTACAATCTTAAACAGGAATTAATGATTTTATTATGAACGTTGCATAATTCACTGCTCAGAGGGAACTCAAGACAGAGAGCTCAATATGCTTTACAACTTGTTTGATAAGTTTTCTAAGAATTCTTAAATCATCGCCCTTATCCGAGAAGACGTGAGAATTTTATCATTTGTAGATGTCAGAGCTAAGGAAGAACCTGGTCGATAACTGTAAAAGCCAGAGTGAAGGAATCGCTTGCAAGGCAGACTGGCGCCTTACCAACTGTGTTAACTAGGCAGCGCTTTTAAAGTGCATATGAAGTGAAAACTTTCATTAATAGAACTTGCTTCTTGAGAAATAGAGGTGAAAACTCTTTGTCAAAATTTTCATAGTTCTTGAGATATTAACATTTAGAGTTTTCAACTGATGACGTCACAATTGGTTCACCGAATTTGCATTTTTAAAAACCTGCCGCCAATCCATAACCTTTGGTTGAATTTGAGCCAAACTAAGACTGATGATCTATCTACCTCGAGACACATGGTGCCAACAAGTGAAACCCAGTGTGTAGTATGTCACAGCAACTGATTGGCATTTTTGCTTTTCTGCTCTAAAAAAACTACAAGCAATGTAAATGAGATTCTTTCTTGGCCACCTATTGTGTTTGCATGGCGTTGTTAATATACGTACGTTTGTTTTCCAAGGACATGTCAGGCAATGGTTTCCGGCAAGTCCACAGCCTGCCAGCAGTCCGCACTTGGGGTGGATTTTGAAGGTGGTGTGAATCTTGGAATTGGATCTTTTAACTTGGTAAGTAATAAATTAACAATAACTAAAAGCTCATTGTCTGACAACTGTGATTAATTGACCGACTTTGATCTGGCAACATAGTAGACATAGTGATAAAATTTTCTCCTATTATGACGAGATCCGGTGTCTCTTACGTTTGCAAATAATTATGATGAAGATTATAGATTTTATGATGAAAACAAGTTTGATGACGTTGATAACATTGATGATAATGATCATACTAGTTTTGATTATGTTTATAGTAACAGTTTTGATGATGATGACGATGCCATCAACTTTGATGATGATGTTGATAACTTTAAATATGACGATGTTGATGATAATAATGATGGTGATGATAATATATTAATGATGAGGATGGCGGTAACATAAAAATGATGACGATGATGATAACAAAAAGATGATGACAACATTAGTGTTGATGATGATGATAATAATAATGATAAAAATAATGATGTGATGATGTCATTGACAATAGTGATAGTGCTAATGGTGATGGTATTTATAATGGTATTGGTAAAAACCACTGTAATCGTAACGATGATAAATACACCGTTTGGTGTGTCTTGATTGATTGCGGTCCAAAATCACTGTTTTGGAGTAACAGTCATAACAATGAATAACCAATCATAGCAAATTTTTTTTCAGTTGCTGTCTCTATTGCCGGCTAAAATATTAAAACTTTTGGAATGGATCGGATTTTCAGGTGATAAAGTAAGTTTAAGCATGGACTTCCTCATCTCATTTGAGGTGAACATGGCTACAATGATCTCTCAGTTATAACAGTGTATTTTCTTCTCTTGACTCGAACTGAAGATATAACTTGCTATCTAAAAAAACCTAACGTTTTCAATCCTTTTATTCTATTGTTTTCTTGTCTACTGAATTTACTTTATCCCAGACATTTTATGTTCATCTTGGTTTAAAACGAGTTTTGGTTTTCTCCACTGCTGTTACTAGTATTATGGTTTGGAGCAGCTCGAGAAAGGCTGCAAAACTCAAAGTCTTCGATCTCCAATGTGTGCGATGGTGCTGCTGGGATACCATACTGTAGTCTGTTACTATTTAGGTGAGTGCACGTTACTGGCATGATTAGAAAGAGCTTAATCTGTATCCTTTATTGAGCCTAATAGCCGGCGGTTATCTCTAGTTTCCGTGACGAGTGTTAAGCGGATGAGAGTCTTTGACTCCCCCTAGGCAGGACACTGATTCATCGCAGGTTAGCCCCCAGCAGAACTGGTACTCATTTGTAAAGCTAAGTGAACTTGAATAAATTGGGAAAAGTATCTTGTTCAAGGACACTATGATAACTTTTTTACATTGTTTTAAATCCAAAAAAAAGTTGTTAAAAATAAGAACAAGAAAACAATTTGGATAAATGATGTTAGATATTTCAAACCTATTAAAATTTTGGAAATGATTGACTGATTTAATGGTTAAATGGTTGATTGATTAATTGATTAAATGATTAATTGTTTGGTTGATTGATTTGGTTAAGTGATTAATTGGTTGATTAATTGGTTGATTAATAAGTCGGTTGATTTATTGATTGATTAGTTAGTTGATTAATTAGTTGAATGGTAAATTGGTTGTGTTGTTGCTTAAATTTGATCCTCTTAATTTAGTTTATTTCAACACTTTATCTATATTTTAACAGGAATTGGCGACGGTAACATTGCTCTTGCGGAAGAGATAATCCAGCCGTTTCTTAAAGCGTTTCCAAAGGTAAGAAAAAATTGCATTTGTACACAAACTTTTTTGTTCAGCAACATCTGTTAAAAGTTTACGTACTGTAGTTTTAAATCCATGTTTCGTTTTGTAGAATCGTACTTTAATCGAACTTAAACTGATTGTTCTCGAATGATCTAGGGAGCAATATTCCTTTATTACGATGGACGCACTAAACAAGTCCAGGGCAAATTAGACGAGGTACGTAAATCGCTTGGTTTTTATTAGGTATGTTTGTGACCCAAGCTTTTCATACTCCACACCATATTGTGGGATCGTTCCTTTTGTACAATCCAAATCCCGATTCCTAAGATCTGGATTGTTTGAATTTCCTGTGACAATAGAACGGAAAATCTGAAATCAGAGTTTTGGTCACTTGTTGCGCATATGCGCCAAATAATACCCACGTGGTAAGCATAAAACAAAATTTCGATTCGCTGATTGGTCATTGTGATGATAAAGGTTATGAAATGCAAGAAGAAGTTATGAAGGTAATTAAGACAGAACCAGTTATATTTCTTTTTTCAACTGATAAAAGGGAGGTCGGCGAGGTACAGGAACTGAAATTTAGAATGTAAAGCAAACATTTTACCAACATTTTTGTCATTGACACTCTAGAGTCTAGGTGAGCTACCATATCCACGCAGATTTATAAATTTCACCAAAGAACACACTTTGAAACGTTTTGAAATTTTTGAGTAACTTTTTGTTTCAGCTGAAATTTGTCCTCATAGCTGTCAATAGCTCAATAAAAACAAAAATGATGAATTAGAAATTGCTTAATCTTGGTTAGCACCTTTCGCCTAATGAACCAGTTTGATTCTAACGCATTTCAGGCGATACAGCGGTACAACGACTCGATTTCTACCCAAATGGAGTGGAAACAGTTTCACCATATATGCTACTGGGAACTCATGTGGTGCTATTGGTAGGTCCGGTGATGTTTTTTGACAAAAAAAATAATACAGCGAATATGTAAATTTGTGTGGTTGAATGCTACACAGGCTTTTAATATTTGTAGTTAGTTATTTTTATGTAGTTTGTTTGTGTTACTTTTCTATTTTCTTCTATGTTTTTCTGCCCGCCCCTTTATCTATCTATGCACGTCGGAAGAAGATTTAGCCTTCTTTTGACTGCGGTTTAAGAGAAGTGGATTGTACTGGAAGTCGCGCAACAGTAGGAAAATGTTCAATGCCGGTCACCTGTAGTGATGAACCGACAGTTGATCTAGGTGGCAAAACTGAGTTAGAGACTGGAGACTGTTCATTGGCACAAAGCAGACTTTCTGTGGTTTGTTTTAACAAGATGACTAAGATACAAATTTAAAAGTATTTTAGTTATATTGGAGGATTATAACAAACTTTTTGAGGTAATGATCTTGTTGATGTTTGCTATCTTTTAGTTTAGAGAACGACTGGTCAAAGGCTTACTACTACAATGCCATTCTACAGAAGGAAAGTCGATGGTCTAAGGTGCTACAAAATATCTTTCAGTTATGTTACTCTGGATTATTACTATTCTCCACGTTACAGTACCATACGTAAGGATTTTTTGTTGCTAAAATCACATAGCCTGAGACATAAAGCATTGTTGTGGCTACTGCGTCGATATATAGATCGAAGCCACTTTGTGCCCCCCCCGTAGGTTAGTCCGTAACACTACAACCAGAAGCCTAGTCAAGTCAACAACAATACAAGCCAGCAAATTCCTGAATCTTCTCTCGAACAGGAATTGAATGACGAGCCATCAACCTGAGGCTTTCAGTTATGTATTTAAGTTTCAAGTCGATACTCTAAGTACGGGTTTATATAAAGATATATACGTGCAATCAACTGGAATTAATTTTCTTTTTCAGACGGTCTATATGTATCAGAAAGCGGCCTTCAGGATGATGGCTAAGGAGGTGAATCAGAAAATACCAGAACACAGCGACCGCGGTGAGAAGGATTCAGAGGAATACTTGTTCAGGTTTGTTGAGTTATTTTATGCTTGGCTTTTTTACTTTATTCACCCATAACCTTTCTTTTATTTTCTTATCAAAATGTACATACTTTTAAAAAGAACATCCCCGTAAAAAATTTTTGGTTCGAACAAAACGCGATTTTTTACGAAAAAAATTATCTGAAGATAGCCGCCCTTTCGGCACACCAAATGCCAAGCCAATCTAACGTAAGATATATAATGCGTCGGAAGAAAATTTTTGAGAAACAGAGAACGAAAATCTCACAATAACATCTTTCCGGTACTTTACCTTCCATTGTGGGTCGTGTTTCGTAATGTATTTCATATCCATATCGACTTGAATTCTTTTTTTGATTTGTTTTTTAAACAGGATCTTATTTAAGGTTGTCAGGATTCACACGGTCATGAAAAGTCATGAAAAGTCGTGGAATTTGAAAACGCATTTTCCAGGCCTGAAAAAGTTATGGAATTTGAGGAAAATGGTCAAGGTCGTGGAAAAATCAAGGAATTTCGATATTGAAAACAACAACAACAATACTTTTATTGACTTGGTTCACACGGCCATGAAAAGAAATGAAAAGTAATGAATGGAATTTGAAAACGCCATTTTCAGGCCTGAAAAAAACATGGAATTGGAGGAAAATGGTCAAGGTCATGGAAAAATCATTGATTTTTTTATTGATTTTGATTGTGATGGGAAAACTAATTCTCTTAAAATTTTAAACCATATTATGATTTTATCTTAAATTATTAACAAAATTAAGTATTTTGCTCAAGAACGTTATTCTGACTTTCAGTGTTTAGAAGGTTTAGTTGGTGTTTAGGGCTGGGTTAAGTCTTAGTAGCTTGTTTTTTTGGAGTATATTTTTTTGGTTTCTCGTAATTTTTTGGTCATGGCAAAGTCTTGGAATTTCGTTCCTCATTTTCCATGTGAACCCTGTTTTGGTTGTACACACTGCCTTAACCGCATGATCAGATTTTTCAATTGATAATTTTTTGTTAGTTGTGCGTAACAGCACCCGTTTTTTTTGTTTTTTTTTCAGGCATCTTCCAGACTTTAAGCAGCGTATTGCGGGGAAGTCGATTCCATTTGAAAAGTTCGCTATTCACAAGGCTAACAAATTTTTCAAACAGGATAAACGTCTTTTTCTTCCAGGGATTGTGAGTATTGCGATCTGCTTCTAATAGGAATAAAAACGAGTCGATGAAGTTTGGTTCCCAAGATGTTTTCTGTAAGATGTTACTTGGTGGTAACCTAATTGTACCAGCATTGCGTTATTAAAGACTTTAAGCAATTGAGACAACGTTGAAAACGACAAACAGCAACAATGAGTTCAACCACTGCTTGTTAAAATGCAATGTACTTGCACTCTGAAGGTTGACGACGCATAATTTAAGAATTAAGCTAGTGGGGCTTATGTGATTGGAGACAAGAGATTGTTAGCATAGATGTCATATGTATAAGTTCATGGTCACGCAAAATTACAGCACCCTGAAGATTGCTAATGACGCCTTTGCTTACTTCGATATTTAATTGACTCCAAGACAATTTTTTTTCATCCTCAACGAGTCAACGAAACATTAATGCGACAACGTATATATGGAATATATGGTTTGCTCAAAAACAAGGTTGTTGATCTTAAAGAACCAATACGCTTTCATAGAGCGGTGAAACCACATTTGGAAGTCGACGTTGAAAAAAACAAAAAGGGTTTTCTTTATTGAAATTCCTTTGAAATCCGTTTAAGTTTCCCTATTCGCAATACTAAACTTCGAGGCGCGAAGCCAGAACGTCAAAATAACAAGTCTAGAGCACGTGGGAATGCGTGTGCGTGGGACCTTGAATCCCAAGAGGCAGTAATAAATGCAGTTGAGCACTTCTTCTTCGCTCAGTCTCTGATCAGAGCCGAGGATGGTTGAACGGCCCAACCTCCCCAGCCTTTCTTTGCTGAAAATTTGTCTTTCGATCAGGAGTTGATGCCTTTTCCACCTCCTCAAGCGCGCTCGATCAATTTTCCCTTATCTTGTACAGTGAGCGCGAGAAGTGAGTGTTGTGAATTAGGATACTGTGCTAAATGAGAAATTATTAGAGTTTGTTGATTCTTTTAGTTTCTAAGAAACAACAAAAAACTTGCTTAGGATTTGGGAAAAATCTTACGGGAGCATTGGTTATAAGTTGTACATAGGAGCACACCAGAATCAAACGTTGGGTTTGAAAATTTTATAAGGCTTTGTTTTCCCCTCTGATGAGTTTTTAATTCCCTGTTTTTTCAATGGCTATCATTCATCGTTCATTCATCAGATCTTTATCATTATCATCTAAGTTATGATAATCATCATTTGTACCTGCATTGTTGTTATTGTTACTGTTATCCTTTGTTTTTAATGTTACTTTTGTTGCTGTCTTACTACATAGGAACTCATTTATGTTTGGAATGGTTTTCGCTTGTTGCAACACCGACCAGAGCTTGCACATCCCCTGCTAGAAGTTGTACAACGAGCCCAGGAAAAACTGGAACAGTTAAAAGGTTGGTTCATGTCTTCGTTTAGAGTTTTTAGCTATTGTTTCCAACGTTGACCCAATTCCGGGTTGAGATCACTCGGAAAAAAATGGTGGGTAGGAGGACTAGGCTAAAACTTCACCTGTGTCTTGGGCCACGCCCCTGTCTTTTGAGAACAGCGGCTGAGAGAACTGCTTGCTGTTAAAATAACTGAGTAGGCGTGCCCTTAATGCTCCGCAAAATCTATTATAGCTAACTGTTTTTGTATTGCTATTTGAACACGGCATGCTTAGTTCTCCTCCGATATGCCGGTGTATCCTAACTTTCCTATCTTTTCTGAGACTCCGTTTACACGGGTCTGTTCAAGTTTGGGTCCGTTTCGGAAACCACGACAGTTAGGCGTTGCGTTTACACGAGGTTTCCGTAAGTGTCCTGATCTGAGGCCAGCAAAGTGTTCAAGTTTGGAACCTTAAAAAAGTAGGTCCCACTCTGGGGCCAGTACAGTTAAAACTTTACACGGACCCATGTAAACACCGGGACCGTTCCGAATTTATGCACAGTTTCCGCGGTAAAAGTCGGGGAACTAGCTTTTCATCAAATCTAAAGTGTTGCAGTTGTTGAAGAAAACACGTTTAACGTAATTTAGTAGTTATGGGAGAGAGGCAACAATTGCATCCATTGCTGTGTTAGCAAGTTTGACTGGCCAACTGCTCTAATTGTCTCTGCTTCAAATGGCAATTTTTCGGAGCAAAAAGCTGCTTTGCCTTCTATTTTTTCTTTCGGTTCGTGGTTTTCAACGTTTTTCCGGAAAATTTAAAAGAAAAAATTACAACTGTAATGCTGACGTTATTTGTTGTCGTTGTCTTGCGCTGTGATTTGTCAGCTACTTTTAAATATCACGCAAATGTCCCACTTTGTCGCACGCTCACGGCCCCGTGTAAACACTAGTTCAAATTCATAGAGTGTTGTCCTTCAGTGGCATATCAGTCAATACAACATATAAATTCGAGTGAGGCCTTAGCACTGGAACGGGATATAATCCAAGTGTCGCTGACCTACAGCATTAACAAGGAATCCCTTAAACCCACACAAGGAAAGAGAAAAAATCTCTGACCTCCGTGGGAATCGAACGCACGACCTACGAAACAGATCTACGTTGCTCTAACCAACTGAGCTACGGGGCCAGCTGGGAGTTTGATCGTGGGATTTAAGGACAGTGCAAACTGTTTCAAAATGAAGGCGGTCCAGTGTAACAGTATGAACAGGCCCTTAAAGAAGAGCGGACCAGTACTTGAACGGCCCCGTGTAAACGGAGTCTGAGTATTGTTGAATGGCGGAAACATTTTTATCGCGGTCGTTAGCGGACGCGCGAAGATTGAGTATTGTTGTCCATCTTGTCTTCATATCTGAGTTTTTCTCGAAAAAAGCGGACCATTGTGGCCATTTTTTTTCGCGTGCCGAGACTCCGTGCATGAGCATCGGAATGGGCGTGAGGGAAAATGTAGTAAATGAAAGTCATTTTATCCAATCATATCACTTCTCATCCAATCGATTAAAACGCGATACTCAAGATTAGTAGGTTCTACTTTACCTTCAAATGTATTAATAATCTAGTTCCTGATTATCTGAAAGGAAAATTTGTATTACGATCAACAATACACAGTCGAAA
>JAOBAT010140363.1:0-11612 GCA_026413305.1 Hydrozoanthus tunicans
ACTAGGTGTGGTATTACAATCCTTGGTTCGAACGGCTTTGTACTAGGTGTGGTATTACAATCCTTGGTTCGAACGGCCTTGTACTAGGTGTGGTATTATAATCCTTGGTCCAAAAGCTTTGAAGTTGGTGAGGAAAAGCTGTGGCTCAAGAATTCAACGACCCCGATTTGCGATTACGAAAAACAAAATCACTTCTTCGCCAAGCCTGTTTGAGACCACATGAAGTGGGAATGTATAATTTACGTGTTTATTTCTTTTTTGCCTTTATATGTTGTCCTTCCAACTAGTCTTTTCCACCGAGTACTTTGTTTTTGACGTTTTTGTCTTCTAACGTTTAAGAAACTCCTTACCCTATGAAAAGAAAAGAGCAGGGAGTTGCAAAAACGTTCCAACATAAGAGCGACAGAAACAAAGTACTCATTGGAAAGTTGAACTTATTAAAAATTCCACGCGTGCCCACTTCAAAAGACTTACATGTATGCATTACTTACCTTCAATCTTAGACCAAAGAAGCTATCGGAACTGACGACGAAGAGATTTCCCAAGCACTGGAATGGATGGATATCAGGGCTGATAGTTCTTACAACGTAACCGGCAGTAAACCAATTTGGTGATTGATAGCAAATAGCTTAGGACAAGGATTTAAGAGAAACTCTTGGTCGTGAAGAATATTCTAAGTTGAAACAATTTGTTGCACAAAAGAATTGAAATTTTTAAATTTGATTCAATGACAACACTTCAAACTGACTGCCATTCGGCAAACCTATCAATGATTGTTGCAAGTGGTAATAAAACTGTTAAAAGAGATCTTTTTTGTTTACATGCAGTGTATAAAACCGATGCTGGCTCAACTTCCTACTAATAATTGTAACCAGTTTGTGTACGTCTGGAGGGACATTTATCCTAATCCGGTGGTAACACTATCACAGATGGAACCAACCCAAGTTTCTAACCTATATCCCTCATCTAGCTCAAAAACTAACTTCTCCTTGAAAGACTCCTTAAAAAGAATAAAGTTTGTGATTAGAAAATAATAATTTATCAAATAAAGCAACCTACTAAGGATGAAAAGTCGAACTCTCCCAAACTTGTTCAATGAGAAGTATGGGCTCTAGTTGGGAGAATTTACCAACACATGATACCGATGTCGGGACAAGCGCGTTACAAGGCCTTTGGGTAAAAGATTGATTGGGCAATCGACTAGAAAAGAAATTTGGAAGGGTCTCCTTTTCTCTCTTTCTCCTCATAACTTTTTATCCCATAAAACTAGCAACACGAACGAAAAACGACAGCAAACATAAAATTGCCAGTTATTTAGTCATCAGCGGTAATCCATCGCCAGCCAAGCTGTCGATCTTTGGGAATATATAATGTTCTGTATGCAAGTGACCTCCAAATCAAAGCAAATATTTGCGGAAGAGGAACTCTAAAAGCGAGGAATCTAGCTAGTTTAACTCACTCGAAAAATAACGTGCCTTTCCATTACATACTTTAATGAAAATAATTTGTTTCTAGTTTACAAGGTCGTGTGGCCTAAATAACATTGGAAAGAAATAGCTCTGGATTTTTACTTCTTTAATCTGAATTAAGTCTGAAAAAAATCAAAGCTTTGGTTCTCTCGTGTTCCATTGCGGCTTCCGGTTGTTATGCCATGGTCTAGATCTTGGATCTGCAATTGAATATGGCTTGGAGTACGTCTAGTCTGCGGACGCTAGGGCCATTACAGTGAAATGCACCTCAGTCGGGTCTCGTGCCATGAATTCCTGGCACAATTTGGCACCATCCTGTGAATGATGCAAAACGGGACAAGTCGCTTTTTAAACCATTAAACAGACAAAAGGAGGCGGCTGGACATTAGCCCCGAGACTAAAAAAACAGCATGTTACTACAACCCAATATTCCGGACTATAACCCGCAACCCTTCATTTTTATGACTAGGAGAAACAAAGTCAACAGATAACCCGCACCCTTGGCAATGTTGACGACGTATATCCCCAAGCGTAATAACTGGCTCCCCAAGCGTAATAACTGGCTCCACAAGCGTTATAATGGCTCCAAATGTAATAACTAAAACAACTTAGTAACATTTTTCATGAAGCCGCCAATCTATGCCGTAATCGTGTTGTCACGTGTTATCTCTGATGCAGGTGTTTACGGTATACCAAGACATTTCTCATTGTCACTTTTAGTCATGTGTTTGTTTATCTGTGGCTCGCAGCAATAAAAACATAACTATGTCACGAGAACCGATAAAGGTGTAGTCGAAAATTCAATAAATAAGCTTTTCGAGAAAGCTTCGCATGTTTAACTGAACGTTTAATGCCATTGACGTTTAATGGTTTCAAGTTCTAAGGCTACTTGCCCTACCTCTAAAAACGTCTCCTGGCTCGTCTTGCCATGGTTTATGGGAAACTCTTTCCTTCCATCTACGAGAAACACGAATGTAATCTATTTTAAAACACTCGAACTATACCGCTGTTACAGCAGCTTGGGTCGCCCGCAGTTTTGGTCCCCCAGTTTAGAGAACGAGTTAAACACGTAATTAAACTGGAATAAAGCATAGTTTTGTTCGGGGAACTCGAGAATGAGTCAAACATATAATTTAGCATAACTATTTTGATTGGAGCATTTTGAGAACAAGTCGTATACATATATTACAGCATAGATTTGAGTGCGAGTGAAGTGCAGACTGCACTAAATGTTTAAGACCAGCGATGTTCGAATAGAACAGCTTCATATTTCACTGGCGTAACTTTCCGTTCTTGTTACCAGGAGGATGAGAATTAGGACTTGAACAAATCAAAGCCGTTAAAAGTACAGTAAGATACAACATTACATGTAACGCTGCGCGTAGCTTAACTTACCGTGTAACCACCTTTGAAATCGTTGCTTGCGATGTTGCAGGAGTATAGGAACGATTTCTACCTCGCGCAACGTTGCTAAGAACTATTCTTAGAGGTGGCCACACGCTGCAACTCGTCCACTGCGCGCAACGTTGCATGCAAAGTTGCATCGTGTAGCCGCACCATAAGTACGCAGGAAACAATTTTCAGATGTAAAGAATAATAATTTTACACTAAAATTAATGTTTCAAAGCGCTTGAGCCGTAGCAAACCCCTAGTGCTTTTCATTGGCCTGTTAGAGAGATCACTGCTCGAAATAACGGCCGGGCAGGCGCCGGACACATTGACCAGTCAAACATGATTTTGTTAGGACATACGCGTTTTATAGAGACTACATTTTGCAAGTAACATGATCTGTAAACTAGCGGTCACGACTGACAAATGGAACTTTGCAACTTTCTCAACAAAAGTCCGTCTAGTTTAATAACATTATTTTTTTGGGAACACGGTAGGATTGAATAATTTTTATCATGATTATCAATATCTCAAAATTGAATTTCCTTTGAAAGTGCAAATGACCGGACAACATGTCGGGTCATCCTCAGATTTGTCCGGACAATGCTCGATTCTGACCAGGCATGGTTCGTTGACCGGCCGTTATTTCGAGCCCTGGGGATACTCTTAAGAGTATTTAATCTGTTAGTTATAGTTATTGCTAGTATAGTAAAAGGTTTAATCGAGAAAGGAACATACATGTGTACCGTACAATACTTTGGAAAGTGATGTGTAGCTATTCACTAAAATAATGCTGTCCACCGAGTCTACCGCTCATACAGAAACTCTTCATAGCAGAGATTCTAGAGTGAAAGGTGTTTTTTTATGCCAGAGTACTGAAACAAAATTAATGTCACGAAAAAACGAAAATCCTTAAAGGTCACATAAAGATTTTTAAGGTAATTCTCCAGTTTTGCATTGCGCATCTTTACTGCGCATATTAGAAATTTTAAAATGTTTACATATTTTTGTCATATTCTAGTGAATGTTGAGCCCTCGAAGACATATCAGAAAAAATAATGCAAAAAAGTAGTTTGGCCACATAAGAAATTTATAGTTTTAACTTCAAGCTTACAACAACAGAAAAATAGCCCTGGAGGGGTTATTTGTATCAATTATATATCTCAAAAGTTAACCCGGGTACACCCTTTTTTATTCCATTTTTGCAGTTTGATAAATTATAATGATTGACATGAGGTTCTATTTCGATGGAATGACCTTAAGCGAAGCACTCAATAAACTAATATCACGCTAGCATTGTATAAAAAGTTTTAATATGTTCTGATGAGCAGGGAAAACGAGTCCAGAATAAAACAATTTCATCAGATTAATATTAGTAAAGCTACAAAGTTTCAAAAAATTAGCCGCAATTTGACGGAGATATGAAGGTTTAAAACTGGTTAATTTTCCAATGAAAACTATGGTGGACAGACCAGCCTCGTTTCTATGTATATGTCCAATATCAGTATCAAAGGACACCAACCTAACTCATAGAGGAAACCATCTTTGTGGACGATAGCAATAAAGTGAAGGTCAACTTTTTCTTCTACTGGGGGAGCCTGCAATAACAAAATACTAATTCTTGACAAGAACTTAAAATACAACCTCTTTCTACTACAAAATTTTCAAAACCTATCTGACTAAATAAAATTAATCTTGATTTCACGATATACTGATCACCTTTGTCAACATCTTATCATTATACCGTAGTTACTCAACCATTCTTAAGCTGCACCATTAATACCATTTTCTTCACAAAATTTCAGAACATTGAGGGAACAACATTCCAAATTGGGGGTTGCAACTTAGAACTGAGTATTATTTTCCCCATTATAAACCATTCGTGAAACTGCTCTGCTATCTTAGACACTGGAATGGGGGTTGCGGCTTAATAGTGAGTGCAGCTTAAAAGTGAATAACTATATATGGTATATTGTTTTGTACAAGAAAAACATTCAGGGTCTACAGGTAACTTTTCATGCACACTTTGGCAGGCTCGCTGAGTAATGTATACACATAGCTCACTCTACCTCCAAGAAAGTGTAAAAACTTTCTCTAACTAGCCATTGCAGTGTTCTACATACTGTAGCTACGCCACCATGTTGTCATTTTTACCCAGTGCCCTAATAAAATCATTGTCAGAGCATCAGCCTTATTATTGTTGGGATTACCCTTTCTTAACAAGAAAAAGCTGAACTCACACCATGATTATTTTAAAAAGTAGATCTATGTTTAGGGTACTGTACTTGAACTTTTTAAAATATCATGGTACATGTATACATAGCGAGCCAAAACAATAAAAAAGAATGGCTTTATAAACTGACCCAGTTTCTTATTCACGTTTGAAAAAAACAATATCATGATCAGAATCAACAAAAACATATTAAATAAACTTTAATTCTACACTTTTCCTATACATAGCCTGTCACAAAAGTTAGTTGTTCCACTAAAAGGGCTGCAGCCTGACCAGCCCCTCCCCTAAATCCGCAACTGGAAAGCGCATTCTGACATACCTTTTAGCAGGCTAAAACACTGTGTACATTTGTTTTACTGAACAAGTTAATTTCCTTCAGCTTACTGTACATACCTCAGTCTGACCTTCCTGTGCACTTGATTCATGTGCTGTCTCTATACCCTGAAAATAACAGTGACAATACATATAATCCAAAGCAATTTTGCACACAGCTGACAGTATTTCCTATTAATATTTTTGTCCTGTTCTTGCTTCATAAGGTTAAACTATTTCATAAACACAAAGGACAGAACTCAAACTTGATTTCACAAGAGGGCTTAATGTGTAAATGTGCGATTTTAGTTTTCATCAAGCAGCTTTTTTTCTCTAAGTGAAGATCTAGGTGGCAATAGAGTTGCTGGTTATGCAAAGTAACTTTGGTAAAAAATACTGAATTTCATTTCAAATTGCTAGAACGATGTTAATAAATAATTATTTGAATTGTACAAGCAACTACTTACAACATTACAGTGCAATCAGGATAATTATAACAAACCCTGATATACAGAAGTCCCCACCAAAAACAAAGTACTTTTTGGGCCTGGCAAAATTACAGTAATTTGTAGCAGCAAAAACTCTGACATAACAAAAACCCCAGTATAACACACCAAACATCTAGGTCCCAAGGCCAATTTCAGTTATCCTGATATAATTTTTATAACAAAGTTCACAAAACAATTATTAGTATTTTGCCATACTGAACCAGAAATTTCGAGTCTTGATGCAGTACCATCTTGATTATTTTTTACATGTAATGTTTGTTTTATAGCATAAGGATGGTCCAACAAATAGATGTCATTGCAAGTTTTTTGTCAGTTATCAAAACACTGGTAGAACAAAGCTCTTGTTAATTTTTGGTAACTTTATTATAATGGGTTCGTTTGTTATGAACCATCATTACAACAAAGTAAATTGTTGGGTCTCTTAATTAGCTAACATAAAAGTATTGTACATGTACTTCAAACCTCATCATTTTCAAGTTCCACAGCTTTTTGTGCTGGAGGAAGAGACTTGGTACGATCAATGAATGACTTCAGACAACCTTCACCTGCAGTAAGCAAAATTAATATAAATAAAAATACTTGAAAAATCTTTGTAAGATCATTTCCAATGTAGCTGAAAGCTATTTTCTGCTCCTGGCAAAGTTTTAGAGCAACTTCTCAGGGCAACAAGTAGACCTCCAGTTGCTCTGACATAGACAGAGGGAAGACAATAATTGACATGTCGGAACCCAATAAAACTTACGTACATAATTTATGAATAACTGGCATTAATTTGTTTTCTTCTTTGTTTACTCAAGAAAACTAACAAGCTTTGAACACTCATTGATCACATCATTAAAGTCCCTATCAAGCTTATTTTTTTACTTCATATGTTAAAACTATTGTCATCTGTGAACCAGAAATTCAAATAACCAAAGAAAAATTTCCACATCTAAATATGCTTTTTAATCAAAAAAAGATCAAAATCCGAGCAGGCCGGGGATTGGTAACCAGTGACATAGCAGCACTGAGTTACGTGGTTTTTGTTTAAGAATATTCATTTCTGCTAAAAAATGTCGTAAAATTTTTATTTCCAACATTTAAAGTTATAACAATTGGACTATTGTAGCCAGAATTAAATTTTTTGAGATAAAAAAGACTGTCTCTGCTTCATTCCCATCGCTACATCATATGCCTCCTGCTACATCATCATTGCACGCTTCAAGCTCTAAAAAACGTAACAGGAACAGCGAGAAAAGGTTTTATTTTCAAAAATAACTATTATTAAAGGGTTCTACTTTTCATCTGGAACTTAAAAAAATAAGCTTGATAGGGACTTCAATCACTTTATTAGAACTTTATCTGGTGATAAAAAATTGTTTAAAAAGTTTTTGAATGTTTAAAGCCCAGGAATTCCACTGTATCAAATAGGTCTTCTTCAGGGAAAGTGAAAGTACAAAATAATGTACAAACAAAGCATTATACAAAGTTAAAAATGAACTAGGAATTGGCTTTAATTCTGAGACATTGCAAACATGGGGACAGCAAGTGTATCTCTTTGGTGAAATCATAGATTAATCAGCAAACAAATCTAAAAACTAATCAAAATTCCAGAACTTTCCAGGCCAGGAAAAAGATATTCTAAAATTTCATGAATTTCCAGGTTTTCCATGCCCCTGTAGAGGCATAAGAAATTAATCTTCACCCTGATGCATTAAACTGTGAAATGAAAAATTTGTCAGTCAGTAGTAATTGAGTGCTTAACTTTTAAAGACTGAAAGAAAGAAAAAGTTTTTTTAAAACAACATTATTCAAATTTTTGAACACTGACTTTTTATCAGTTTGTTTGTAACTTGTACTTTTGGTTTCCCTGACTGTTTTTAAAAACTAAACTGCATTTGAAACATCAGCACTTTTTACATTTCAAAACATTTTAATCCATCTTGGCTTAATCTATAATTAGTCAGTATCCATTTTTTTAAGTTGTTAAGCACTTTGTCTCTAGCTACTTATTTTGATACTAAAAACTAAGGTAGATGTGGGAACTTGTTAGCCACTATGGGCTGTTTCCTATGCCTTCCATATTTATAAGAAACTTGTTTACAAAATGAAGCTGCTTTAATCTGTAACCTAAAGTGGTAAATAAAAAAACTTCACCTTTATTAATCTACTTAGTAACAGGAAAACTTTTTGCATTATTATATTGTAGAAGTAGATTATTATTATTTGAATATAAAGTCTTACTCAAGTCTAGTCTGTCCAGGTTGTTTGCTATGGTATGAATAACAGCTACAGTTCCACAGGCATTTCCGACAGTCTGTTTCGTAAAGTATAGATTGGGGCTTACTTCCTATTTAAAAATCACAAGAACTTCAGTTTGGCACTAGAATTAACTCATCAAATTTTTGTACAAGAACAAATTTCATACCTCAATTAAACAAGACCAGACTAACATGTTTTAAAGTATGGTGTGTATTGAAGTTTATCTTTGAGTGGAAAAAAAGAGACTTCACAAGTGAGCACAGCAAAAAACAGGCAAATAACTCTTTTTCCATGAGGGGATAACCTTTACAATTATTTTATGCTCGTATCAAGGTGTAATTTTGTTTTTATTAATATATACTTTATATGAGTATAATTTTTATAGATATCAGGTCAGTGTTTGTTTGACATTACCAATATCTTTACTAGCGAGGATATAGAAAGAACATCACTCATGTATCCTATAGAGGTAATTTTGTACAAAATCTACATATATGGCATATTTCACAATAAAGCACTCATACAGTACCTATATCAATTAATAATACAAATTAAGCTTAGTTATCACTTTGAAATAAAAGTTGTGGTTGATTTTTGGGGACTGGTCTGTTGATGGTCTGATGCATAAAAAATCATTACTGTACGGTATGTATGTACATGGTTTCTTATGGTCATTTTGCATCAGTTTGAACCAAACATTTTGCCCTAGAAAGAATGGTATTAATTTTTTGACGAATGAGTGTGCGAATAAGACAAAAATAAATATTTTGATGGCACAAGATCTGACAAGGCCTGGGCTTTAGGCATGAACATCATGAGTAATAATGTAGTGGTATATAAGAGGGAGTATAGCACAGGTTGTCCATCTAGGCCTCAGAACCAATTTGGCACCTTTGGCTGATACCAAATATATTTTGATTTGAGATTAAATTTGGTAAACTGTATGGGCTGATAACTGCTCTAATTATAGTTTGGGTCAAGGCAAACAAGTGAAGATGGTGACAAATCTGAGGCAAACAAGATGGCAGACATCAGCATGGCTGTTAGCGATTTCAACCAAAGTTAATCACTTTAAGGCAATAATGCTCTCTTAAATTTTGACTTGACAATGTGGAATAAGATTGAAGTAGCTTAGAAAATAACACAGAAACATTTGAAAAAGAATATTATCCTGTAGTACCATCCTGGCTTCACAACACGAGTCATGAAGTTTATTACATTGCAAGAAAAACCTCTAGGGCCAATAATAAAATTTTGCACACTGATTGGCCAAAAATGGATCCGATAACTTCTCATACAGGACCAGGAAGCTTTTGGATCGATTTCTCACTAATGTGGAGAAGCAGAGATAAATGTTTGATCTAAAACTGACTGTCATGGAGTCAGAATGGCGGAACGGTTAGTGCTTGTGCCTCCCACTACTGTGGACCCAGGATCGAGTCCTTGTTTCTGGATGTGGGCTGAGTTTTGTCGATCTCAATCTGATTCTGAAGGTTTTTCTCCGGGCTCTCTGGTTTTCCCCCCTCAACAACATCGACACCCAGCTAATTCTATCTGGCTGTGGAGCTGTGCTCCGAAGTCATGCAAGGACCGTATTGCGGCAACAATATGTGCCTTAACATGCTTTTGGTCCGACCTCGTTGAGCTGCATCATTTGCAATTCAGTCAATGAATGCAAGTAAGGGAGATTAGCTCACTAGATATTATCATTATTGTACAGTAACAAAAAATATTTCAATAACCTTGCTTGCTTGGTCTGTTAGGAAAAATATCTGCCCTTGGTCTTTCACACAGACCTCGCTGCACTTGGTCTGTTCAGTGAAAGACTTCTAGCAAATTTTTTCCTGGACAGGCCTCACACTCAAATATCAAGGCATAAAAAAAATTGTTTCTTTCTGCTATAGCTGTAACTTACTGAAATACAAAAAAGCATGCTACTGCTTTATTACTCATTTCACTAGCTAAAATTTAGCTTTTTTAAACCATTTTATTACTTTTCAAAAATGTCAATCAGAGCAGAAACATTACTATTTCATAAGTTTTAGTATGCAATGGAAATAACTTATACCTGTCCTTTTTCAGATATTCTTTTTTGTTCAGCTTCTACAAATTCTTTTTCCTACAACAAGAAAAAGTAAAAAAAACCTGTCTCCTGTATCAAATTAAGAGTTGGTTCTTATTAGTTTTAATGGCTTTAATTTTCAAAACAGAACTTACAAGTCTAGAACAGAATGATATAATTATTTAACGCTAAGTTAATTACAAGTAGTTCGTAATAACAATTATTATTATCTGAAATTTTCAAGAAGATGGTCAAGCGTACAGAAAATCATTTGTTTTTTCAAACTTCCCATTAATATTAACATATTTTTAGCCTTTATTTTATTATTTGTAATTGTTATCTAGCATAATTTTAAGGACAAGGGGGTACACAGACCAAGCAGCTAACATGTTATACCTGTAATCCTAGGGTCACAAGTTCAAGCTCTGTGACCACTTTAATGTGTCCTGTAGAGCAACACTTAGCCAGACTTTTTCCAGTTGACTCTAAGTAACTGTCAGAATAAACTAAATGAATACCAACTCTGCTGAAAGCTGCAACCTGTGACGGATTTATAACAGTTCCACCTAGGGCAAGTTCAAACTCTCATCTGCTTAACACTACAGAAACCAAAGAAATGGGCCTGTCTAATGGGTCACATTGCTTGCTTTAGCTCTAACAAGCTTATAAAAGACTATAAAACACCACAGAAACTGAAGAAATGGGCCACATTGCTTGCTTTAGCTCTCACAAGCTTATAAAAGACTAGGGCAAATCTCAAGAACTACAACTGCAAATAAAAATAAGGATCAACTTGCCTTTTTGTTTACAGGGAAGAGTAGTACAAGGGCACACACTGGCTGAGGCACCATACAAAGCAGCTCAGGGTCCAAGGACATCACGTCCACAAACTGCCAACTTGGTTTCAGTCCAAGCTTGCCAATGTACTGCATTACCATGTACGTTACGGTAAATATAGATAGAAAGTGGAAATTTAAACTTAATTTGTACATGTGTACCCTTCTATACAAAAGTGTTAAGTCCTGAAGTGAGATTCTATCACAAGCCTTAAAAACTATGTATAGTTTAATGCTCTCAGGTAGGGGAAGGAGGTAAAATTTTCACCCTGACCTGGTTTCTATTAGGTTAAAGAAAAACACATTAGGTATAACTATAACATCAATTTCATAAGTACTATAAATTTCAAGATGGAAATATTTTGCATTTATACTTAATGTTGGGCAATAAAAACCTTAAAACCTTTATCAAAAAGTTATCATTAAAATCATATACATTTTTTTAAGATTTTCAGAACACCTAACAAAACAAAATTTTTGAGCAAAACCACAGGTAATATAAATATCCAAGTCATACAAGCCAAATGCAAATACAAGCCTTTCCACCTTCAACCCACCCCC
>JAOBAT010140374.1:0-11612 GCA_026413305.1 Hydrozoanthus tunicans
TATTCTCTTCAAGGTCGCCTTTCGGGTGTATATTTTGGCTTTAAAAAGATTGAAAATGTTACCACCTTTTACAATGGCATTCGTGCTTAAATCGACAAAAATACCCACCCTCCTTTTTAAAACCCTGTATCAGGACACAGAAATTTAAACCAACCAAAAGAAAGATAAAGCTTACCCCAACCTTACTTCAACCAATCACAACCCTTGTTTAATTGTGCGTCCTCTACGACTGGAGCCTCAGACTGTTGAAATTGTTCTTATTTCTATGTGTGGTTAAAATCAAGGAAAACTAATTCAAAGGTGTTTCAATACATGCATGTATTGGAAAACGAATCCCCCACGGGATTTATCGTGGATTCGCCGAGCCATTTTCCGCAGAACCCAGTGATTATAAACTGTGGAGCATTTCTTATTCATTCTGTGCTGTTGAATAAGAAGTCAGGTATAAAAAAAGGCTATCGAGCCTGAAGCTCAGCTTGTTCTTAAATTGTTCTTAAATTTTGGTCACTCTTGAGTCTCGCTGTTCTTATAAAACTAGTACTGTTTTTAAAAAAAGCGTGTACAGTCAAACCTCTCCGGAAACCCCCCTCCCTCTCGCCTTCTCATTTTCTACTCTCCCAGTTTCTCATTGTTTTGCGCTTTCCGATATGGCGAATCATGGTTTTCCTGTTCCCCCTCTTAAAAAAACCGCCGCTACGCAGGCTACGGCTAGGCTAAGACGGACACCTTCAGGGCCGGCCTCAACTGTCTGTCTTAGAGAGGTGTCCGTCTTATAGACACTTAAAAAATACAGTAAATGACTGAGAAAACGCACGTCAGGGTCCAAGGTCTGGTGTCCGTTTTATAGAGGTGTCTGTCTTATATAGAGACTTCAGATTATATCGGCAGTAAATGACTGAGAAACTGCACCTCAGCGACCAAGATTTGGTCTCCATTTTATAGAGGTGTCCGTCTTATCTGGGTTTCTGTCTTGAGGGGTTCGACTGTACCAGCAATTTTTGAGGCGCAACGTGGAAAAGTTTTCAAGCTACGCCTCGGAAAGAGCTCCAACTCCCCCGAAAAATCAACATGAGTGTAAGCAGTTATGATTGTTGAAAAACGTACAAATGGACTACAAAATTCAAATTTCCTATACATTTGCTTTTGAAAAATTCAAGTATCGTGACGAGAGCGTGGACTACCTGTGATAACATCTAGACAATACTTGGTTGAATCTGTTGATAACTTTAAAGGACTGTTTACAAAGATTCGTTAACGTCATACCTTCGGGCCATGGCTGAATGTTTCTAAAAATTTTAGGGATTTTAGCCTCAAACTTTATGTTTTTAATCATAACAATACATGTTTGGTGTACAAGGTTTTTATAAAGAGCAACACTTTATGAGGAAAATGAGGCTCGGATAATTTTCTCAAGCGTTAACGTTCCAGAAGCATTAAAGCTATTGATAGAAATCAAATTTATGAATCCAAGATTTTATACCATAATGTAACAAAATAAAAGCTCTCGGCCCTCCAACCTCGGGTATGTTTTTAGCATGTTCTCAAGTTTTGGCAGAGTCAGCGTGACGGCTTACACTAAAAAACTACCCTACGATCGAGGCTAATCTAATTGAGATAAGTTTGAATTTATTTCTAAACTAAACTTCAAAAGAATCGAAAAACATCCATTTCAAAATAAAAATCATTAATACTTTAGCTTATGAAACTTCACTCATTTAAGACCGTCGAAAGAGGACTATAGCACCCCCTCCCCCTCCAAACAATTTCTCTTCATTCATAGCTTTTATGTTAGAATAATTTTGAATTTAACAATTTAGTTCCGACGGGCTTATTTATGCTTTAAATTAAACAGTGACAAGGTGATACGGGCTTAAGAATAACGGCTTTTTAAAATCTTTTTGCCTTCGGAGTCCGTTTCTTAATTTTTTAGTAATCAAGTTTTCAGTTAAACGGTTATAGCGTGCGACTCCATAAACACTAATTCAGATCCGACCAGAGTCACCAGACTCAGAGGAAGATACTTCATCTCAGCTCTTATTCATATGATTTGAATACGATGCTTTTAATTTTGATTCCGTCTCAACGGCCTCATGTGCACTATTAGTATCAAAACCAGCACTATAAACAGCATTGGCCAAGTCTACTTAGGCTTGAAAAATATATTCATTTTACTTTGTACAAGTGTCACATTGCCCGACTTTCCTGGGCATTATGTTTTTGAGTTCAATGAGTAAACTAGAAGTTGGTTTCGACGCATCTGATGAATTTTTTTAAAACTTCACCAGTCATGACATATCAATAAATTCAACTGCTCCAAAACCACGTGATACCCAAATATGGGCATTTCTTCCCACAATGCATCGGATTACCCCTGGGCCACCCCGCAGCACTCGATTTCCTCTATAAAAGCTGTTGGGTTCATGTGCCCGAACAAGAAGCGCAGTGAGCGCTTTTTCACTGTTCAGCACAAGGAACGGGAGCCGTACTTCGACTGAACACGTGAAACCAGGGACTTCGACCTGGAATAACACCGGAGAACCAAATTTATGCAAAACAAGTTAACGATTACAAATTTTTTCACGTTTTTACCGCAACTTGATAACCGAATACCATAAGCTCGAGCTGCAAAAGTCATTCGCGAAACTGAACTGTTGAATTACCTCATTCGCCATCTTGGATCAAAGAGACGAGATACAAAAGTAAGCCATTATGGCTTCGATTGCAGCATCACGAGCCCCTCTTCGAGATGTTAAACGAGTGCAGTTTGGCATTCTTGGACCGGATGAGATTGTAAGTATTATAAGCCATCAATTTCAAAATAAAATTGACAAGACAAGTTCCCTCTTGTCTTACGACAAAAACGGCTGACGTATTAGAAATTGGATCAGGGCTTGTAAACTCGTGCGAAGCAGAATACCCGAAAGCATGCGCGAACTCGTTAGTCATTGATCGAAGTTTAATATACTTACGCCATTTCTTTGTGTTTTAGAAACAAATGTCAGTAACTACTGATGGTGGAGTCAAATATTCAGAAACGACAGAAGGAGGACGGCCGAAGCTCGGCGGTTTGATGGATCCTCGCCAAGGAACCATAGATCGATGGTCGAGGTGCCAGACCTGTGCTGGGAACATGACCGAGTGCCCGGGACATTTTGGCCATATAGAACTTGCCAAACCTGTTTTTCACATCGGCTTTCTGACAAAAAGCATCAAAGTACTACGATGTGTCTGCTTTTACTGCTCCAAGTTACTCGTCGATGCGGTAATTAAATTGGAAATTTCTTCTATTTATTAGTAAATGTGCATTTGTAGGGGACACTTTCTTTGTTCGTATTTAGGGCCCGATGATTAAGGTTTTGTTATCAATTTGGTTGAATTGGCAAATATCTTTGAAATAACATTGTTAGTGAAAAATTTGATTGTTGTAAAAATTCACTGGCATTGAAATTTGATTTAGTGTGTTATTGGTTTCTTTTGCTTGTTAACTGCAGGTTTTACCAGTTTTGAGTATGGATATACATAATCTGTTGATTGACAAATATTTATGTAACTCCAATCAATTGTTTTTGAAATTTCTACACTTACTACAGTAAACATTCTTTAAAAATTGAATTTTATTGATAAAAACTCAATGCTGTTTAGTAACTCTTAAAAATGATTAACAAATTTGGTTTTTTGATTTAATGTTCTAATTGTTGAATCTAGTACCTAGTATATATTATTAGCAGTTCACATATATGTATGTAAAAATTATCTTGAGTGCAGACCTGCCAATTCAAGCACTTTTTGACTTTTTATTTAACATTTCCCCTAGATTAAAATTAAGGTATTTACTGGTAGAGTAAAGATCCCTGTCTTTGTGCCTTCAACTGTCTTATCTTAAGTTTTTTTTTTCTAAATCTTCCAGTTTTTAGGTGGGTATAAATTGAGATTGTAAATTTTTAAATCTTTCAAGATTGGCAGGTCTGCGAGTTTGAGGCATTCTTAGAGAAATAGTTTCAATATTATTGCATCAGCATGTTTAATTTTTTTATTTATTAGCCAGAAAATCTTTTTGGTTGTTGTTTCTTTTTGAGTTAGTTTGAGAGTTGAGTTTCTGGTAACATATATTCTGTCTTTGTTGTATGATGAAAGGACAGAAAATAGTGTAATTTATGATTCTTTGTTTGATTACTTGAAAAGATAAGAAAGAAATCATAATAAATCTTTCGGTGTGAATTTCTTTTTCAGAGTAATCCGAAAGTAAAAGAAATTGTCACTAAGTCACAAGGACAGCCTCGTAAAAGGCTTGCACATGTCTATGATTTGTGTAAAGGGAAGAACATGTGTGAGGGTGGGGATGAAATGGACCAGAATTTTGATGCAACCCTTGCCAAACAGAGAGAAGGAGATGAAGAGGAGAAGAAACAGGTATTTTCAACATTGTTATTGATGATGGTAAATCATTGGTAAATTAAAAATGGTACTTCAAAAGTTGTTACTTTGTTAATACAATAGTTGTCTGTAAATGAAAATCAACCAAACAAATGTCCATACTTGACAGTAACAAAATGTTCAAATTAATCTGTTTTACAGATTATTTTCGAAGGCTATTTCCCTAATGTGTTTACCTTATTTCCCATTTTAGTGTCCATTCCCTGTTGCAATACACTCTTTTTTTATAAGAATGTCAAATGTTTCAACTGAGGCTGAACATTCTTAAATAATTTTGAGATATCAGCCTGAAATAATCTTATACAGGTTAAGAATTAATATCTTTACTGGTTATAGACAATATAAAAAATAGATACACTGTATGTGATACATTCGTGTAAACCACAATACATTAATTTGCACATGTTCTTTATACGTGATGTTAAATAAAGTCATCATTGAAAAGCAATTTTTTTAATAACACTGTACGAATTATTTGCAATAGGTTATCATCTTAAATAAATGTTTTTCACCTTTTCTCAGCCTCAGCATGTTCTTTTAAAACATGTTGGTAAATTTTTGGCGATTTTGAGCCTCAAATTCTTATAAAAAAGGTTGTCATAAAAAAGAGTATAAGTTTTGCAAAAGTTTGGAGATGGTTACTTATAGGTGTTTACATGGTCAAATTTCCACAATAATGGCTTTCTAAAATATAGCACTGATACATAATAATAACTTTCCTAAAATGAAACACAAATGAAAAATACATGATCACTCACTCTTTCTGAATATTTATGATTGCTTTTAAACAACATGCAACTATTTTGGCTCAGAATGACCCTGTTCAAAAACTTATATAGAAGGGGTGTGGGTGCTCACACAAGCATCTGTGCTTAAAATTTTAAACACGGAATTCCCTTTCAAAGTGTCCAATTTATTATAATACTTAGAAGAACATTACATTTTGTACTAGTCTGAATCAGTGAGATTTTTTGGTCAATTTGACACACATTTATTGTGTAATAAAAAAAACTGAAAATTCATGCATCATTTTCAGGGTCATGGCGGTTGTGGTCGATATCAGCCAAAGATTCGGAGAACAGGCATCGAACTAACAGCTGAGTGGAAACACATCAATGAAGACTCACAAGAAAAAAAAATCCCGCTAACAGCAGAAAGAGTTCATGAAATTTTTAAAAGAATTTCTGATGAGGAGTGTGAAATCCTTGGTTTTAGCCCCAAGTTTTCCAGGCCAGATTGGATGATTATCACAGTATTGCCAGTCCCACCACTTCCTGTAAGACCATCTGTTGTTATGGGTGGTGGATCAGCTCGGAGTCAGGTATCCTAGACTGTTTGAACAATAACTCCAAGAAAGCTATGTAATGCCAAGAACTCTGTATGATGCTAAAGCTATTGCATAAAAAAGGGGCAGTCAGCACGAGTCTATGAACAAACTTAACTCTTATAGCAGGAAGTATTCATCCAGGTCGTGAAAAACCTTAAAAGTTTTTAGTTTTCACTTTCCAAAATTTGAGGCCTCAAAAGTCCTTAAATTTTACAAAAATCAGTCAAGGTCTTTAAAAAGTCCTTAAATTTTTGTTTTTGCACTGAAGTTGGCATTTTGTTTGAATCAATCATCATCATGTGATGCTTTGAGAAGCATGTATCATACAGTTTGTTGAGTTTTGAATGAAGACTGCACTGTCATGCTGTCATAAAAAGTGCACAGTAATGTTCTGCTTATGTAATGCCAAATCAAACCTTTGCAGTTCTATAGACTTAAGTGTTAGGTCTGTGAACTAATATGTGCCTATAATTATATAACTGTTTCAAGGAAAATCAATATTGTAAAAAGTCATGTTTTAGGTCAGTTCTGGTGGTTGATGTCCCTTGGCTTAGATCCTCAGAAACCAATATTCTTACCTTAAAAAGTCTTTAAATTTTGCTTTGAGAAAAGCGGACAAACCCTGTTTATAAGTATAAGTTAGAATGAACTTTAAGTTTACCATTATAAGCAAATTGGTTGTACATATTTGCCTTTGATTGCATGTGGTTACATCAGATTGTGATGGTTTTAATTTCACTTTGTAACAGGATGATTTAACTCACAAGCTGGCAGATATTGTCAAAGCCAATAATAACCTCCGAAGGAATGAACTGAATGGGGCAGCTGCCCATATAATTGCAGAGGACACAAATATGTTGCAGTTTCATGTTGCAACCTTGATTGACAATGAAATACCTGGTATCCCTAGGGTAATTAATTAATTCAATTTCATGGTAAATAGAATACCTACAGTTGATTACCAGTTAACCCTCAAGATTTTCTAAGTGTTGTAAATTCTTATAAGTGTCTTATTCCATGATATTTCTATGAATAGTTCGGTAGAATTTCATTATTTACCTTCCAAAGTTTTTGGTGAAAAGGTTAAACTAACCAGCTATTTACTTAAGTCATTTTTTCTGGCTACATTTTTGAAGCAAATGATATTTGAATTGCCAATCAGTCTAAGCTAATTGCTCAAAGACAGCTAGTTACTTAGGGATATAAATGTATCTTTGGCTCAGTATCTGGAAAGAAAAGTAGTTTTCTACATTGGTAGTTGACTGTCACTAAATCAATGCAGTTGTTTTGATAACAGGCTATGCAAAAGTCTGGGCGACCACTGAAATCAGTCAAGCAGAGACTCAAGAGTAAAGAGGGTCGTATCCGAGGCAACCTTATGGGAAAACGTGTTGACTTCTCAGCACGTGCTGTCATCACACCAGACCCAAACTTAAAGATTGATCAAGTTGGGGTTCCAAGATCCATTGCTCAAAATCTAACTTTCCCAGAGATTGTAACACCATTTAACATTGATGAGTAAGTACTTTCAGTGTTTTTAAAAGTGTTGTTACAGTTATTTGTTTGTTCTGACCTAAACCACTTGGAAGAGCCAATCACAGACCTCTTCAGATAGGAAACCTGGAGATTTCTGTTTCCAAAATGACAAAAAACTTTCAATTAAATTAAACTGCAATTTGCAGCTGAAACCCTTGTAAACAAACTCCAATTACAAACTCCGTGTTTACCAGGACAAAATTAAAACTCATCAGGAGATTTCTATTCTAAAACCCAGAGTTTACTGATGAAACTGGGAGACTTGGGTTGTGAGCAATCCTTCAATTTTAGGTTTACTATACAATTTTCATGCATTACTGTACTAGCTTGCACTGGAAAAGCTTTATTGAAATTTATATTGTTCCTGTTTCTTATAAACACATTGTTTTTAATGAAAGCTACCTTTTTAACATATATTTATTTTAATAGTTTTTTTAAATTATATAATATCTATGTTGTTTTTTCTAGTAGCATAGGTTTCTTAGAAGGATTACAAATTTGTGTTTCATTTTGTTTTAAGGAAAAAATCCTTCCTTGGGGATTGAAACAGAGAAAGTTTCATTCCATTTTTTAATTTCTTTTATAATTATTGGCAGTTAGAATTATTTGTCAAATGATTTAGATAAAATTGTCTTATTGAGCTTGCTCTTTTCTTATCAGAATGCAGGCTCTGGTTGGGCGGGGCAGCAGTCAGTATCCAGGAGCGAAGTACATCATCAGAGACAATGGAGATAGAGTTGACCTCCGCTTCCATCCAAGAACTAGTGACTTACATCTCCAGTTTGGTTACAAGGTGAACATCATTGACTTTTGGTTTCCCTTCTAGTTCTTTATTGTTGTTGAGTTAAGTTTATGTTATTTCAGAAAAAATGTGTTATTGATCAGAAAAGCTCCTTAAGTTTAGGATTTGGCTCTTTATTTTTCATAAAACTGTTGCTAGTCTAATAACTTTTTTTTTGGGTTTTGGAGTTGGGAATTAGGATTTGGGGCAAGATGACTTGATTAAAAGCAGAGTTTTTGCTAGGGCTGGGACACCATACCCTTTTGTCAGTTGTTTTAACTTTTGTCCCTGCTATTTCCATGCAAATTTTGCACTAAAACTCCAGTGGAAATTAAATAAGTTTTATCATCAATTTGGTATCTCAGGAAAACCAAACTTTGAAAATTTCTCATAGAGGTCCCTGCCTACCCATGCACTTGTTTTTTTTTATACTCAGCAGGATCATCAGTAATTTAAATGTTTGTTCTCATTTAAGTAAGTCATTTTTTGCTTACTCCAGGTGGAGAGGCACATACGAGATGATGATCTCATCATCTTCAATCGGCAGCCCACTTTACACAAAATGTCTATGATGGGTCATAGAGTAAAGATCTTGCCTTGGTCAACTTTCAGGTTAAACCTCAGGTGAGACTATTTATTTTATTATTACTAACTCATGTGAATACAGAACATTGTGTTTAAGTTATGAAGTTAGATAACAATAAGAATAACAGCTTAGATTTAGATTTTGGTTTAAGTGTTGGTACATTGTAAAAAGTACAGACAGTGAATTTGCCATCATGGTTAAACCACTGAACTGATGGTCATGATAAAATGTTAATTGTGGTACGAACAGGGTTAGTTAGTGTATTACTTGATTTTTAAAATCTAAAAGTTATTCAAAACTTAGAACTTGTTAGACTTTCAAATTAAGTCTTAATAAAGTTTGACTAGGTTATTTGTTTAGTTTTTTCATTTTTATATGGACAATGAAAGTAAGAACAACAAAAAGCCATATACAGATTAAGTACACAATAACATTAAATAAAACAAGAACTTTCAGGACATTGAAAGAATCAGAACTTGGTTCTTGGTTCTTGTACAGAAAAGAAAAAAATATGGAAATACAGCGAATATGTTTTAAAATATGTTTAGCAACAATTTACTAAACTATTTGTTGTCTTAGTGTCACAACTCCCTACAATGCTGACTTTGATGGAGATGAAATGAACTTGCACGTCCCACAGTCTCTGGAAGCTAAAGCGGAAATCTCGGAAATCATGATGGTACCCCGAAATATCATCACTCCACAGTCAAACAAACCAGTCATGGGGATTGTACAGGACTCGCTCACTGCTGTGCGAAAGTTCACCAAACGAGATGTTTTCTTAGATAAGGTATTACATAAATCAGTTCGAATGAACAATAATTGGTTAGAACATTGGGCAAGGCGTTTGCACTAATGGTCAATAAGCTTAATTATGGACAGCAACTGTTAGTATTTTCACGCAGACTGTTAGGAGATTTTTGCCAAACCGTTAGCTCTAACGAACAAAGCGTTTTACGCTCATGAGAAAAAGTCATTAAACGGCCGTTCAACAACCAAACCGTTATTATACGTTTTCCCATGCAGGCCGGGTCACAACTGAAGGGCCTAGTGTAAAAACGATGAAAGTGATTTTGTATGTAACACTAAATTTTGCCATTGTCATTCCTTTTTCTGTCTTGTTATAGGAACAAATGATGAACTTGTTGATGTGGGTGCCAGTTTGGGATGGTAAAATTCCACTGCCAGCAATTCTGAAGCCCAAACCTTTGTGGACAGGCAAGCAGATCATGTCCATTCTTATCCCTGGCAATGTGAATGTGGTGCGAACTCACAGCACTCATCCTGATGATGAGGATAGTGGACCCTACAAACACATCTCACCTGGTGACACCAAGGTTAGAAAACAGCGGTTATTTTTACCTAGTTTCTTTTAAAATCAAGTACTGTAATATCAAACTTGCCTCAATTTGTAAAATTCTTGATACTCTACCTTCATCTTTCAAGATTATAAAGATATACAACTGTGCTTTGATAGGATAGGGTTGATGATTCAAATAGAATTAACAAACAAGATATTAGTATTAATTCTGATTCATAGAATTTCAGTTATCACTTATGAGTATTACAGCTTGAATTAAACATTTCATTGCCCTTGAGCTTTTATCACAGTTAATTATTAATGAATAGGAAAAAACTTATTTGAAATATATAAAGGTAGAAATAAGCATTTTGTTGGCACACCACAACCCCCCTAGAATGGCATAAACAGGTTAGTTATCTTGTTTGTATTTTTCCCAGGTGTTGATCGAGAACGGAGAGCTGGTCTGTGGTATTCTTTGTAAGAGGTCTCTTGGAACTTCTTCAGGAAGTGTGGTTCACATTGTAGCAGCTGAAATGGGGCACGAGATTGCTCGTGATTTCTATGGTAACATCCAGACTGTTGTCAACAACTGGCTTCTTATTGAAGGACACAGTATTGGTATTGGGGACTGTATTGCTGATGCAGAAACTTACGAAGTAATCCAGTCTACTACTAAGAAATCAAAGGTTTGTGAAGAGCTCTTCTCATAGTTCTGTGTGCAGTTTGCTGACTTAATAAGAAGAAGAAGAGGATGAAAAAGAAATAGACTTTGTTGACACTCCATTAGATAACCATGAAAATGATTCAGTAACTAACCTTCTAGCAATGTTTTGCTTCAGAAATACATAGCTTGCAAAAATAAAGGTGTAAAATCAATAGTGTTGGGTCTAGCCCTTTTAATTTTGAAAAAACTGTTCAAAACTTTGTATATGAAATTATGTTTCTTTTATTGCTTCTTTTGAACTAGAGACTGGAGTTTGGTTGTATCAGTTATGTGTACTGTAGGTTGTTTAATTGGTTTTTACATGGTCTACTTGTTATTAACTCCCAATTTGATGTGAATCAACAAGTTGATACTGTCGATATTTCATCATCATATGTCATTAGGCTGATGTGATAGAGGTGATTGAGAAGGCACACAATAACGACTTGGAACCAACTCCTGGTAACACTCTCAGACAGACATTTGAGAACCAGGTGAACCGAATCTTGAACGACTGTCGAGACAAGACTGGTGGAAGTGCCCAAAAGAGTTTGTCAGAGTTCAACAACTTCAAGACTATGGTGGTGGCTGGCTCTAAAGGGTCCAAAATTAACATTTCACAGGTAAGTGAAACTCAGATTTAATTATTCTAAGAAACTTCAAAGGAACACTGACAAGAAACCTTACATTAATTTTTAAATAAAAGCTTTAGAGTGTGGATTTTATGCAGTTAACCTTTTGTTTGAAAACTATTAGTCTATAGATGGTGCCATTTTAAATATTTTTTGTACAGGTATTTAAATAAGCAGAACTTGCCTTGTTCTCGAGTTAAACTTATTACTGTTATAAGGATAATTATTGTTAATGCAGGCTTTCAAGTGATCCTACTTTTCCTACTATTTCCTACTTTTTTGACCCTTCTCCTACTATTCCTACTTTTGT
>JAOBAT010140396.1:0-11610 GCA_026413305.1 Hydrozoanthus tunicans
GAGTGATGTAGTGATTGAGTTTGTAAAATTAGGAATCCTTTAGACCTTGGAGAAACGTGGCACTGCATTGGTTCGAGAAATACGTTTCCATTTTTCCCAAGGGGTTTTTTGGTTTTTCGTATCCGGCAGTGATCACAAGTTGTAATCTAGATATCGTTACGAGGATTGTGTCACACTCAACAAGTAAAGCCTGCTCCACCAAAACAAACCAAATGGGTTTTATTTGTCTGTTGTGTAGTGGAGCAGAAATTTTCCAATTTTTGAAACCTCATCTCGGAAAGATTACTCAGCATATCAGCTCAAATTTTCAGAGAGAGATTGTTCTGCAGAAACATTTCATTATTTAGAAGCTTTGTTTCCGTACCTGACGCGTAGGCTAATGAGGCCAAAAATTACAAACAAAAACTCGCCTGTAGTATTAAACCTAAAAAAAGGAAAATGCTTTCCGCGTCGTCACTGAATTTTGGGGTTGAGGATCTTGCTAATGTTTAGTTTGTCCAGCAAAAATCTTTTTGTACACATTGATTATTTATTCAAAATGGCGCAGATTTGGTACCAACCGATACCATTATATCAAACGTACTTTATAATCTGGCTTTACTACTAGTTTTAATTGGCCTAATACATTATGAGCCGTTGAAAAAAATCAACTGGCGGCGGCAGCAATTGCAACTATCTATACCTCTTATTCTTTCTTCATAAAATAAGGCAAAACGACAACCTCTTCCTTTGGTTAAGGTATGAAATAATAGTTTTTTCTCCTTTTTGCCGTACAAGGATTCGTACCACTCAAATCAATGCTTTCAGGAAATATATCTTTGAAACCGTGTGCGAGGTCTCTGTGGGCCCGAGGTCTTTCACTGTACAATTCGTGCGTTGCAAGACCGAGGGCCAATATAAGCGAAAGATCACTCCAATAACTTCCTGGCCCTGGAAAGTTATTGGACCGATTTTCGACCAATCAGCGCACAGGATTTTGTTATTGGCCTTTGATACTTGACTTGCAATTTAATAAATGTCCGTATTTTTCGGCTCTCGATTCCCTTTTAATTTCCTTATCAAATTCATACGGAATCGAAGGTTCTGCTTGAAGCAGAGTTAACACTCATAACTACAAAGTCAACTATAAACACTAACCTCCAGAAATTGCTGCGGTACAGCCGGAGGTGCCACAGCCCCAGAACACAGGTACCTCGTCGTCTTGCAGCTCCTGAACTCCCTCAGGTGCTGTGCCTAGGAGCCGCTTTCGGTAGTCGACCCCAATCAGCGTTGGATCCCCTATGTGTATTGGCGCGCCATGAGCACCCTCTAAGCCCGCAGTGATGTCGAACGTCTTTTCCAGAAGATCTTTCTTGATCAGCCGCACCGACACGATCATAGTGCCTCCGATTTTTCCAACAGGGTAATTAGGAATACCTGACAAGCAGATGGGAACAGAGCCTCCTGGTTTATAATGAGCGAGCGGGACGCCGTTCTTAACAAGCGCCTCTTCAAAGCCATAGGAACAACCAATGTAGAACGTCACCATGTCGCTTAGGTCGAGCGCTTTGATGCTGTCTACCTGCTTCACAAAATGGCCGTTCTCAAAGATGCTGTAAAGTCCCACATCAGTTCTACGGGAAAGCAATAGAGCGGTCTCGCTTAAGTAATAGATAGAATTAGCAAAGATAACGCGATGACAACGCGACGTCTGTTTTACATGCACGCTCACAGCCCGAGGTGCTGAGACGTTGCGATGTGTACGTCGCAATGTGATTATTAATTATTCTCATTCTCATTATTATTATCATTATTATCATTATTATTATTATTATTAATATTATTATTATTATTATTATTAACAACGACTTTTTAAAACAAGTTAATCGAAAATTACACGCTAAAAACTGTACGTTTCGACCATTTCTTGTGGTCATTCTCAAAAGTGAATATGCAAATAACAGGAAACAACCTTTTAACTTGAATGAATGTCATTTTTAATGCTCTAAAGCCAAAAGAAAACAAACCGCCCGTGGTAAACCAAAAGAGTGTAGTTTACAAATTTGAATGTGGCCTGTGTGATGCAGGCTATGTTGGCTTCACATGCACGGAGGCATTTACACCAACGCGTTGAAGAACACAGAAGAACAAACATCGGAAGACACGTGAACGGACATATTTTGGACACAAAAGACCTTTCCAATTCTTTAAAATTTTGAAGCGATGCCCAACTAAATTGGATTGTTTAATTAACGAAATGTTATTCATCAAGTGCGAGAAACCATCACTGAATTTCCAATCAGATTCTATAAGAGCTAAAATATTCTCATCAAGGTATTTAAAAATAACATTCTCTCAAGTTAAAAGATTGTTTCCAATTATTTGCATATTCACTGTTGAGAATGACCACAAGAAGTGGTCGAAAGTTACAGTTTTTAGCGTGTATTTTTCTATTATCATTATTATTATTATGATTATTATTATCATTATTATTATTATCATTATTATTATTATCATTATTATTGTTATCATTATTATTATCATTATTATCATTATTATTATTATCATTATTATTATTATCATTGATATTATTATCATTATTAATGTTATCATTATTATTATTATTATTATTATTATTATTATTTTTATTATTATTATTAGTGTTGTTTTTGTTATAGCCATCGCCTTCAGTTTGCCATTTGAAATAGCGCCTGGAAATGATGGAATGAGGTATGAATAGACTGACGGTTTTCCCTCGCACACTCTGATACATTAGAAATCAAATATTTGAAAAAAACAAAGGTTTTTGTCAAATGAATACCTCGTGCTCAAAAGCACCCCCAACAGAAACGTAATACAAACAGTATGGTTTCCAGTCTAAGCACATTAAATTATGGTTGTGGCCACATTTTTACCTGTTAATTCAAGCTCGAACAATCACCACATATATTCGCCCAATAGTGGATTAAGTTCATTATATTGTTACACATCGGACAGTACGATTTTTCTTATCCTTGGTGTACGCGTTTAGAATAGCAGTCAGAATTTTCCAAAGGAGGAGGGGGGGGGATGGGAATAAAACTGCGACAAGTGCGGGGGCCCACCAGATTGTCATGGCGTTTTCGCCACTTGTCGTAGGTTGGTTGGTTAAGAACGCTTACAATGGGGCGACGGGCACCCCAGGACCCCTCCCTCCCCGTCTGGCTGACTTGGTGGCACATAATGCCTCGACTCTTTGTCATTGTGACCGTGATGGCATGGTGACTAAATTGAGTGAAAAAGTCGAACGCACTTCATTAATCTGATTATTTCTAGTTCTAAAAACTGTTTTCTTTCCGTTAAAGATAGCATTCAAATTGACGTATTTTTCTCTCGTTATATGTTGCCACGAACAACAAACGTGAAAACCCTGCATTATTAGTAAACTCACCTGACGTCTGAATCTTTAGCCAATGGAGGCGCGTCGAACTGACCCGCTGAACTATGATACACCATGGGCAGCGCAGCTGAATTCATTTTACAGAACTCCCCAAAATCCTCGGCAAAAGCGGAGGGAAACATATGGATGCCCGCCTGCAGATAACCAGGAGCCAATCCACCAGTACCGATTTTAAACCTTTTGGTGTTGCAGCGAAATTCATTTCTAATCTCAGCTGGCGTTAGTTTGGCGTCCATCTTGGCTTAGAGTAGTACAATTCTTAGTTGTGACTCCTTTATTTCGAATCGAAATCCACGGGCCTTGAGTGAAGGAGAAAGGTCGACAGTGTTAACAAGGAACAATAACGACCATTTATGTAGAAGTTTGCAACTTGGTGTTGTAAAGAATGAAGAAAAACGCTTCTCAATTTGAGTGTTCAGAAATTGGGCTCCTTGAGCTAGCAGATGCAAGACTTGTGTCCAGCAGGAATAGACACGAACTTATTCTGTGACTCGGCTCCCCTTGTGAGTCTTTGTAGCTCAGGGGGTAGAGCATCTGACCGGTAATCAGAGGGTTGCGGGTTCGATTCCCGTCTGTGACTCAGAATTTTTTCTCATCACTCAATCTTGAGAAGCGCTTTCTATCATAGCAACCATTCAGTATTGCTAGTCGGAAATAATGCAAGGGGGGAAGGAAAGTTGTGTCAGATCGAACAGGACTTATGGTATTAATAATTATTATTAATTATTATTATCATGGTTCTTGACAGTAGATTGACATGTATACATATATACAGTTTTTCTAAAATAAATTTTAGTTTTGGTAATCGAGGGAGTAACCTCTCCTTTTCTTGGGAAGGGGTGGAAGGGGGAATAGGACTTCCGGGGTATTACACGGAACTTGTAAAGATTGTTGGTACACTTCAGTTCCAGACTAGAGATTTCTTTTCGAATTCAGTGAAGGTATGGTAATAACGAAAATACCAGGATTATTAAATTTTTGGACAAAAAATAAGGTCTGAAAATTTAAATTTATAAAAAACTCCGAACATAGAACACTAGAAAGAAAGCACAGTCTGCCTGGCATTCTGGCCTTCTGGTGCTCTCCTCTTTTCGTAAAAGCAGTTATTTATCTATAAACATGTCGCGAACGTTTGCTCAAGCTTAGAGTTTGAGTGAGAAGTCCTAAAGTATTAGAGTGCTTTATCAATGACACTTAGAATACCGACTCCATTGACGACGGAACCGGGGGGCACTGCTCCGCAAATATTTTTAAAAAACATCGTATGACCAATGACAAGCAAGGAAAAATATCTAATACGAATTTTGTTTCATGATTCGCAAAAGAAAATATCTCAGTACTTATATTTATAATAAAATCACATTCTACCACGCGAGGCAAAGTTTTTACAATAATTCACCGCACAAAAGCGCGGGAACTGGCCCAGTCCTGTGCCTCGCGAGGCAATGGGCACAACTTTTTCCTTTCGTGTGCGCCCGGCTTAAGAAAAGGCAGCAAACAGCCTTCAACCACCGAATGACTCATCGGGTACTAAAATAATGACTCCGCAAGACTGAGGTAGAACTCGTAAAGAAACTAATGTCCGCACTAACACTAAATCAATCGAAGACGCACCGAGACGAACTACGACAGCAGCAATTTTTTAAACAAAAGAACTGATATGTTTGTTACAACTCTTGTTGCATCATTACTAAGTGGGTCAAATGTCCACGGAAAGAAGCTATAATTTTGAGTCAGTTTTATGTATCAGCTTTTGATAATGGCTACGTTGAGCTACTTGTTTTTCTTAGCTTCTCTGCAGGTAACAAGATTGACTGGACTGTTGTCACGAAAACTACGGTTCTCAGAAACCAGAGTGTTTCCTCAAGTTCAACCTCAAGATTATTAACATTAAATTTTTTCAAAGTTTTGCGCATATCTTTATTCCGAACAGCATATCAATCATATTCTTACAGTTATCGATCCAGGATCGAACTTTACAGGCCAGTTAATACCCCACCGTATTAAATAGTGCATGACGCACTCAATCGTCCATATTATTAGCGTGTGATCCTCCAACTGTATTTCAATTTGTACTCAGCGGGCGGTTGTAATGATTACAAAAACAACATCGTTTCTTAATTCACGGCGCGCCTCTCTATAGTCACGAACAAGAAAGAAAACTCGAAAGGGCGCAAAATTTTCTAACAATGGATGCGGCGTTATCAGATCATCAAGTTTGCATGTCGCGTTCTTAATCTTCCAAACACTTTCAAGCCGTGGTATTGGCAAGAATTCTTCCGTGCAGCTTGGTGATCTAATTTGGCTTAAGAATATACAGGGTGGAGCTCTATTCATCAAAGCTGGCCTTGGCAAGATGTGAATAGAGGTTAACTCAGTCAAAACCGACCGTGAGAAGCCTGGTACAAAAGAAAGAAAAACATCGTAATTTTGTCAAACAACTTTTCATTTTCAGTAACCACTCGATCTAGTTCTTTGATAACTTTCAAAATCTGAGATAGTTTCGACAAATTTATGTACTTAGCTGGCCATATTTTAAAGCCTTAATTTGTAGCGGCAGTGTGTAAAATTCGGCACCAGTCTTCACGAAAGACCAGAAACAAAACAAAGGAGCCGACAGGTGGAAAATGTAATCATGTCTTTAACAGG
The DNA here is from genome assembly GCA_026413305.1 of Hydrozoanthus tunicans. NCBI lineage: Eukaryota > Metazoa > Cnidaria > Anthozoa > Zoantharia > Hydrozoanthidae > Hydrozoanthus > Hydrozoanthus tunicans. The sequence continues at coordinate 6,068 of JAOBAT010140396.1, forward strand.
GAGAATAAGTCCCAATACAAGACATCGTCGTCAGATTTCTACAATTTTAAAATCCTGAACTGTTTTTATCTCTAGCTGCTGCGAAAAACACAAAAAAGGAAAGAGAATTATTGCTCTTCCTCACCAAACAAAGCAAAATGGCGTGCACGTTTTTTTTGTAACGGTGGCAGGTTGCCGACCGTTTTGTTTACAGTTTCTAAACAAACTTTTAAAATTTTATTAATTTTATGATAAACATAGGAGATAATGTCCCTAGCTTGGAAACCAACTCGAGTCAAGCGAGGTAAGTACGCGTTTTAATGCTAAGCCATTTTGTTCAAGATTTCTTATAACATCCATGCATATAGAGCGGTACAAAGCATAGGTTTGAACTGAGAGAAAAAACAAAACATTTATTGGTATTACAGCTACTAATTTAATTGTAAGAATTTAAATTCACTTAATTCAACAAACTTTTACTTGGTACTTTTAGAAAGCTGAGCCTACGAAAACCACAACTTTGAGTTTTGAATAGAAATTCTAAAACTTAACTAAGAAAAAAGATATAATGAACAAAAAAATACGCGGACAAAAATGAGAGTACTTAATGAAATCTTGAATAAAATGTGGACTTCTAAGCGACTTCCCAGCTTGGGAATATTACGCGCTTGCCCGGGCACTAACGGAGCCAAAAAATTTTGTAGTTGCTTTCGGTATAAAAGACATTTTGATGGAAATGGAGGGCTCCGAGTTAAATTTTCACTTCTATAAGTTAAAATATCCGAGTTAAATTGTCAGTTCCTTCAGATAGTTTTCAGTTAAAAAATTGCCAGTAAGACTCTCAGCTCTCTTACTAGATAGTTTTTAGTATAACTGGCTGCACATTTGCGGTGGCGTGGGGGTTATTGGATCTGGTTTTCACCTTTCAACTGCTTACATTCCAATTTGTGTCTGCTGGGGTCTATACTGCAGTAGGCCTTTGTATCCCACTGTCCATTTATTTACTACGCCACTTGTCTTCATCTGTTCATACGCAGAAGACGTTTTTTTTTAGTCCTAAACCATTCTCTTTCAGTAAGCTTCAACGTTGACAATCTAGAAGTAGCATGTTTGCAAAGTTCAACCTTTGGCGAAGGTCAGTGCGCGAAAACAAGAAGAAAGAAGACGAACTGATTTTGCCTGACGAAAACCATTTTAACGACAAAAAATGTACAAATGAACAGGTAATTTACTGTGTCCAAAACTAAGTTTTGACTGATTGGTGATAAAAGTAATGATGATGATGGCAAAGATGATGACTATAATGACAATGATGAACGTGATTGTAATGATGATGATGATGATGCTAGTGATGCTAGTGATGGTGACTGTAATGATGGTTGTAAGGATGATGATGGTGATGATTGTAAGGATTGATGTTGATGACGATAGTAACGATGAGTATTGTGATTATGATAATGATGATCAAGATAATGATGGTGATGATACTGATGATGCTTGTAGTGATGATGGTATTGATGATAGTTGTTGGTAGTGATGGTGATGATGGTAAAGATAATGATGATGATAGGTGATGATGGTGGAGATGTAGTAATTATAGTGATAATGATGATAGTGAAGATGATGGTTATGATGATGTTAGTATCAATGTTGTAGTGATAACGATTCTGATGATGATGGTTAAGGTGATGATGAAGGTAATGATGTTGGTAGTGGTTGTTATGCTGATGCTGATGATAGTAATGATGGTGATGTTGCTAAACGTTTTCTCAGAGCTTAGATACAGTATTTATATAACAGAAAGAATGTTGTTACAGTAAGGTAAAACCATTACATTAAAATATTAGTCCAGTATTAAACAATCCTAACTGAAGCTAAGTACTATAACAAACTAACAGCCTAAAACATTGTTCGGTACTGACAGTTCTAATACCTATTACAATACCATTAAAATTAATAATGAATTAATCAAGAAAAACCAACTTAGAGGTCTGTTAATTGTTTTTAAAAAGTCTCTCACGACCGGGCTGATTTCATATTTGACCTTCTAGAGGTATAAGCCCAAGCAGCGTTAAACCCAACGAGTGTTAATTTATTTTTTCTTGTAAAAAATAGACTTCTATTTGTTTATTTTCAAACAGGATAACCGTTGCGCGTCTAATGTAATCTCGAACAAAGTCGACTGCGAGAACAATTCTGCTGCTAAAACAGAGAAGCACGATGAAGGGTCTGAAAAAGACAACCACAAAGTAACCATGGTCTCGAACGCTGGGTGTGACAAGGACGGGGAGGTTGTGGACACGGTTGGCGAAAAAACTCCACTAACCGAGGAAGAAATAACTTTCGTTCCAGATGATAGGTTGGAACTGTTTAAAATTAACTGGTTGCAAAAGTCTGTTTGCTCCAGCCTCTTACTTTTCTTGCTTTTCTCCTGTTCTACTGTTACCACGCCGACAGCCTCTTCATTTCACTAAGCAAGAGAAACCTTAAGCACGAGTCATCCGTGTTTCCATGGATACCAACCAGAATCAAATATCAGTGGTTGACGCGTACTTGCACACGTCATACGGCCGATCACCACGACCGCTTGACGTGTACAAATACGCGTCAACTACTAATATTTGATTTCAGGTTCGCTTTCTTGTAACCACGAACGGCATGTGCTCTCTTTTGTCCTGTTCGTGCGGTGGGGCACATAGAGCCGCAACATCTTCCCTCCAGCTTGCTCCGTTTTTGGCTCTGTGATCTTTCTGTTTCCAGGACAGCCTCACCCCATCTTCTCTCTTTCTTTAGTTGTTGTTCTCCGCCATGCTTCTCTTGGTCATCCACTAACAAACGCCTCTTGAGTACTCCATCTTGTTTGCCCCTTTTCCTCTCCCTCGTCTCCTTTCTCTTCCGTTCGTCCTTCTTTTCCATTTCTCCTTATTCTCTATTTATTTTTGTTTTTTTTTTAATCTTCGTCTTTTTTCTTCTTTCCTGTTCTTCTTTCTTCACGTACTGAAACTAAATCGCTTAATTAAAAATTCTTAGAACAAAACGACCTTTCGGCCGTATCAAAGGGCCTTCTTTAGGGTTCTTCGAGTCAGCTTGGACCACGCAAGTGTCACGTGCATGATAGGTGGCACGGTACGTCGTTTCGTTCTAAGAACTCTTCAGTAAGTGACTCTTAATTTCAGTGCGTAGAGAGCAACTGGTGACTCAAAAACTTCATTGTTGTATTTTCGTCTTTTTTTCTACCTTTTTTTCTCTTCTTTTTTTTTCTTCTTTTGTCTTCTTCATCACCATTTTTTTCTTCTTCTGCACCAACATCATCATCATCTCTTCTTTTTTTCTTCTTCTTCACCAACATCATCATTATAATCATCTTCGTCTTCTACCCTCTCCGGCTTCCTTCTCAAACTATAGCTTGGAATCAAATGTGTCTATTGACACCATTTACCGCAACAATTGTTCTTATTTAGCAGCACCGAAGAAAAAGATAGAGACAGTGGAGTGGATTCAGATAGCCGCGGTAGCTCTCGCCAAGAGACGGAGGAAGTCCCTGTTAGCGGTGGAAGCTCTCCTGTGCAGATGGATGGATGTTTAGACAAACCACCCCTCCAGGGAAGGTCTTTCACAGACAAAGGAAACACCGATATGGTAAGCTAAAGGGAAGTTCTCCTGTCGCGTGTTGGACTCGAATTAAATGGACCTTCTCTTGCGTGGACAAAATTAAAAATAAATGTACGGGGTTTTGACTCAAGGAGTCACGGAAGAGCAGGAAACACGACTCGGGATTCCCTTCGAGGTCTGCCTTCCAGGACCTACGGTTTAACGTCCTTATTCGAGACACGAAAGTCTAACCGTTTGCAGATGTTAGATCAAAAGCAGCTTTTTCTCCTCAGTTATTTCAAGATCCTAAGTGAAGGTCGAGCACAGGGAATCAAACCCGAGCCTTCTGCATGACAGACTGGCGCCTTACCCACGAAACTATTTAATAAGAAAAGACGAAGGGTTATAATAAACTGGAAAATACAGCTGACGACGTTTTAAAGCCTGACTTTGATGAAAGGTCGACGCTAAAAACGCTTTAACGAGGAATTCTTAAGATAAAAAAATGTATTAAGTTTTAAACAATTCGTGGACAAGAGTAAACTTAGGAAAATGAAGATTGTGTGGAAATGCAAAATCCTACACCATTTAGACAGGAAACTATGAATTTGTGCAGAAACAAGCATTAGAATCCACTTTCTCTTAAAAGGTTACGACTCCCTTCTTAAAATACGAAACGTGTGACGAAACAAAGAAGAAAATCAAGCACCGTAAGAAACACGCCATGAGACGCAACAAACAAAGGCAGTCTTCACATAGTACCACAGGCATCCCAGACCCATCTCGCAAAGATGGGTCACGCCTGGTCACCAGCGAAACAAAACAGAAGGAAGGCGTTGAGTGTTCATGTAAAAGGCTTAGTTTACCCCATAAGGTAAGATAAACACGTTTTAATGAGGGAAGCAACTCCTGGTGTAGTATTCCTATGTTCCACTGAAAATACACAAACTCATTCCAGGACATTTCCACAGCAACCTCGTAGCAGGTTCTTTAATCTGGAGGTAGACATGAGTGAGTCTGGGTGCGAGGTTCGTTCCCTTACAGGTATAAAGTCCAAGTTTTATAATCAGCCATTATGGCGCAGTGAGTTCGAGCCCCTGTCAGACCACTGTGCTGTGTCCTTGAAAAGACACTTTACCCGACTTTGTTACAGTCGACTCAGCTGTATAAATGAGTACCAGTTCTGCTGGGGGCTAACCTGCGATATGTTAGCGTCCTGTCCGGGGGGAGTCAAAGACTCTCATCCGCTTAACACTACAAAAACCGGAGACAAGGGCCGGTCCAATGAGCCACTTGGCTCGAGAAAGGGTTTACCTTAAGGCTATAAAAGAGTATGCGTTCGAAAATATTTTGCCACACAGCGAAACATAATGAATCATTTATAAGAAGATATGCTCTGTCACGTCGGCGTTATCATATCTATAAAGCTTAAACGAAAATTTGCAATAGCAATCAGGTAACAGTTCGTGAGATTTAGAAGGACTCTATGCTGTCTCGTAATGAGGTTTACCAAGACCTCAAGAGGTTTCTTTTCAAACAGCTAAACATGCACACAAAGTTGTCTAAGGGCGAAACCAGTTCAGAATTTCACTTGGGAAGTGTGGAACATTTAGATAGCAACAGCTTTGTTTTCGTGTAAAGTAAAGCGTAGAGAACACAGATATTTAAACCAATCAAAAGAAAGATAAGCTTACCCTAGCCTCACATCAACCAATCACAAACCTTGTTTAATTACGTGTCCTCTACACGAGGCCCCAGAGCAACTGTAAACAGACTAGATGGAAAAGTTAACTTCCAACCAAGTAAATCTTAGTGATTCGTAACGTCCATCATTAAGATGAGGTACTTTTCCTGGTATCTCTGCCTTGCTGGTTGTTGTGGCTACACAACCAACACTGTAAGGGAAGAAGTCAAAACAATGGTATTTTTAAGGAACCCAATTTTGTCGGGGGAGGTGGTGGGTGGCGGCACAT
>JAOBAT010140407.1:0-57936 GCA_026413305.1 Hydrozoanthus tunicans
GGGGGTGTGTGTATTAGAGAGGGTGGGCTTATCTAAATCTCTAGACGGGGGCTTATTAGAGGGGGGCTAACTAGAGGGTTTGCGGTAATACAGGTTTTACATACTAGTTGAAATGCAAGTCTGTGCACGTAACTTTGTCGTTAGTTTGATCAAATGCTTGATGCAATCATTTCACTTGATTCATTTGCTGCTGTGATATAATGTCTTGTTTTCGAGATGTTAAAATTTGATTTTGTGTCATTAAAAGCTGACTCAACAAATTATGTTATTCTCATTTTTCGGTGACCGCATATAACTGAACAGGTGCATTGTACTCTGTGCAATTTGTAATTAAGTCTCTAGAAGCCTCTTCACTCCTTGCAACGTTCAAGCAAATTTTGATCTTTCCTTTTTTTAATGGCACACATGGTTGTCACAAAAACAAACTGCACCTTTAACATCTCGATTCATGACCAAACCGCGATCTGGAAAGAGATTATTTCATTTGTTTGACGAGACACAAACCTAAATTCCCCGCCACTCAACAAAACAGCCGACCTTGAAAGATAACCTACCTCTCCGACCAACATTTCGAATATTAGTACTCCTAGACCCCACCAATCAACTGCTCGAGTGTAAGACGTTTCGGTTAGGACCTGAAAAACAGAGAAAACTTTCTGTCAATTTAACATTTCCAAATGCGGCTAAGATGCATTCATAAAACGTATGCTTTACTAATTAAGAAGACAAAAACTTAAATGCAAGATAAATATAGATTTAAACAAATGCAAGTCCATACGTAAAAAGGAAGGGGAGGGGGGAATGCAAACCAGCGCCAAAAGCATCAGCACTTTTGACACGTCTTTACCTAACTAACGAAGCAAATTCCTGCACTTGTCTGGTCCTGTCGAGGATGTGCACCCTCCCCCTTTGTACACAATCAACTTTGTTAAAAATGATTGAAATTAAAAAAAAAGTATCGATTGTTTTTGCAACATACAGAGTTTTGTTGGTTATACAGAACTCGCTGAATTTTTTTTCATGAATTCCGTTCTCCAGTGACACTTCTGGTTAATTGTTTGAAGCATGCTCAAGCAGATTATAGTTTCAACAAAACAATCACAGAATAGTTCAAATACACCTACAAATACTAAAACGAGTAAACGTGAAGTCACTTCCCGCCGTGAACCCTAGCTGCCTACTGCAAACAAGGCGACAACCACTGGCTCTCGGTACCCCTCTAAGGCAGCACCCCTCTCCCTCCCTTCTCACACACAAATTGACACTCAATCCCCACCTCCCCCCACCCCACCCCGACGCTGTTCTGTTTTAATAACTCTTACCTCCGGGGCAAGGAATTCTGGTGTCCCACAGAAAGTACCAGTTCTAGCACCAAATCCCATTCCTTCCTTACACAGACCAAAATCGGCGATTTTAACGTAGCCCTCTGTATCCAGGAGTAGATTGTCCAGCTTGAGGTCCCTAAGTAAGTTGTAAAATATGATAAATCAGTATTTAAAGATCCTAATGTTCTACGATTGACAATCGACAACTTGTCCATTCTAAGAGATGTTATATGAGTAGAAACTTTTAATTTATAGCAGAGTTGAACCTTTTAATATCAATTCTGGCGAATTTGTACTATTGTATTATAATAAGAGACTATAATAATATGAAGAAGTAGAATAATATGAGACAAGAGAACGATTTAGAACCAAACGTATTCCAACGTAAACAACTTGAAACGACATAGCTTGAGACAGTTACATTTCCAGTTAACTACAAACAGGCTAGGGGTTGTCTCTTTAAATAATGTCCAATCAATAAACTATAAGACCCGGGGAGGGGTTCTTCGGGGTCAAAAGGGTAGAGATCACCGATGGAAAAGTCCCCAAAATACCCAAGAAAATACCAGGCAACAAAAATTTTCTACCCTAAAAGATACCTCTCGGTTTTAAAGTTACCCTAAAAAATACCAACTCAAAGCTAAAATTTTCCCCTGGGTAGCTAGCGGGTCGGCACTAAGTCCCCTCGTGTTGTGCTGAACGTGATATAGAACGTTTGCAAAAGGACGTCTATCAGTACGCATGTTTGCTGAAACACGAGACTGCAAGCAGTCCAATAGCTTGGCGTTTTTAAACCCTAAAAAATACAAGACTCTTGGTTTAACAACGGACTTCTTTTTACGAGCCCTGAAAAATACCGGACTGGCAATTTTAACCCCAAAAAATACGACGGTCATACCTACCATCCCAATATAAGGAGTACCCTCCCCAGGCTAAAAGAGCTCAGCTTACCTATAAACGATTTCATGCTCGTGAAGGTACTGGAGACCTAAAACAACACACGATGTGTAAAACCTGGCAGAACAAAGACAAGAAAACGCATTAACAAAAACAATACTGTTATTAACTTATTAATCAAGCAACAATTCGTTTCCTATATTTGTTGGTACGTCAAAATTTACAGCAAACTCAAGAAGCTGAAAGGCTTTTGAGTTAAAGTTCGACGTCGAGGCGAAACATGCAGGTTAGGCTGTGGTCCTTTAGTGTACAAGTATGAACAGGCCTGCTTCTTAAGAATTTCTCGTTGGTAACTCACATAATTACATTCTCTTTATAAACATAAGAAGAAAATGACTCCAAAAAACATTCTGGAACTGTACTAAATACTTCAGTAAGCAATTCCGAAAGAACCGAAAACCTTGTAATATTTCGGTTTAAATCGAAACCATTTTCAAACACTGTGCTGTCACTAGTGCATGTGGCTTATACATCGACAACTGTAAAGATTAAAGTGTGATTCGTAAGGAAAATAACAAAGTACAACAGAGCATACAAAACAGAATGCTAAGCAAAATGCCGGTTTCTTAATGAGATCAAGACAAAACTTACTGAGTTCTAAGCAAACAGTGTCAGTTTCTTTGTGGCTTTGATTCCAGTGTTAAAACTTGGTTTGGTAGTTTTCTATCAACCTCAATGTTAACATTGGATGCTAAGTTTTTATCTAAACAAGGCACTCGAAACTGCCAGAGTTATAGTACATGCGGTTGGTGTAACACCAATTGTCATGAAAAAAACTTATCTGTCTTACAATCCTAAAGCCCAACCCGGAGAGACACTTTAAAACCATACTCGTTTCAATCGAATAAAAGTTTCTTATTGGGTTAACAACATTTAACACTTCATTTCTTCGCTTCTGAGAGAAAAAAATTATGTAAACTTAGTTTTTTTAGTCAGTTCTACTACTATTCAATTTTTCTACTTCATTTTCACTTTTTTCTTTTATATTTTAACATCCCTGAATTTGTTAAGCTTTTACTTTGTTTGAATGCTGAAACTTAAGCGAAGACATAAGAATGAAAGGATACTTACACCGTCCTTGGTTCTGTAAACACATCATTGTGAATATGCATCATGAGATCTCCGCCTGGTGCATACTCCATCACAAAGCAAACATGTTCCTAGCAACAGAACAAACAATCTACTATAACCCTTGGAGCCCCAGCCAGTTTATCAACATCTAACTTCTCCTTACATAACTCATACATTGTAAGGCATTTGTTATAGGGAAATCAGAATTGATCAAACAATGTAAACTACTGAAGATTGAAAGCAAAATTCTCCCAAACTGGTACGAGGAAAAGTATGGATTCTAGTTGGGAGAATTTATCAATACGTCATTTGACGCATTTAGGGCTGAAACTCTACTCTTGTTGCTGCTCAGTTCATGTAGCGGAAATCCTAGCTTTATTGCTATGAAATGGAGGACAAAAAAGTCATTTGTACAAATAATGTTGCTAATAACATACACTGGAAATTATACACTGGTATTTTAATGGGCCCCTGGGATGAATTGAAAAACATGAAGCTTGTTTTTAAACTAGGAAGCAGAATGGCTAAGTGATTTGAGTGCTCAATTTTCAAGTAGTTGCCTTGGGCTGAACTCTAACCACTAAATAGTCGTTCCAACTCAAACTCAACATGCTTGGGAATAGCCCACTTACCCAACTTATTCTTTCTACAATATTTGTCAACTTGTCTAACTGGAGAGCTATAGTTCACTGTACAGTCAAATCCCGTAAAAATGTGAACATTCAAGGTTTAAATAATCAGAAATTCCTATAGATAACGGAGGATAGAACTGTTGTATATAAGTCCAAGAGAAATCAACTTTGGTTAGAATTAAGTGCGGTTTGTACTAACGTGGATTCCAATCACCGAGAGTCAATTGTAACTGCAAAGAACAACTCCATAACAAAATGTAGTTCTAAAGATCAAGCTGGGCCTAGTTATTCGAAAGACAATTAGCCTTGGTCATAATTCCGCCTCATTAAAGTTTTAGTAAAAAATAGGTAAAATAATACATATGATATTAAAACTAAACGTTTTCGATCTTAACAGATCATCTTCAGTTTTAACTCTGAAGATGATCTGTTAAGATCGAAAATGTTAAGTATTAATATCATATGTATTATTTTTACCTACTTTTTACTAAAATGATTAGCCTTAATAATTACAATGACAACCAATAGGTTTTGTTCAGAGTTAATCCTGGATTAAAGTTAGTTGGCTTTGGAAAAACTGGCCCCAGAATATTAACTCCTTAAACATTGCATAGTAGATGTATTTTAACACTATTACATGATTTGTACATACCGTTGTTTGAAAACATGCAAACAGGTTAACCAAGAATGGGTGTCGTGTCTTGTTTGCCGTTAAAAATATCCTCTTTTCTGATAGGAGACTGTTGCAAAGAAATACAAAAACATTCACTTAATGAAACGATTCATCTCTGATCTTTTCGAACACTTTAAAAGTTTGACATCAGGTCTACCAATTAAATGTGTTAAAGCTGATTATCAGGCAGATTATCATACAGCACAAATAAACAATAATACACAATAAATTTCTTGAAATTAGATAAAAAGTAAACTTGGGGTCTACTTAAAATTCTTTTTGGTTAAAAATAATATTTTTAAGAATTAAAATGTTGTTCAACATTATGACTGTCACCGGCACTATCACTGTCAACATTCATCACCATCATTAAGTATTTATTGTCATATAAAGGCAGTCATCATTATCTCCACCATGTCTACTGTGCACTACAAACAGTTCCACCATCCATAACAAACACCATTATCAAAATACAAACATTATCGTCATCATCACTGGTCATCATATTTACTTGGCGTAATCATTTTTATCAGTTCCCCCATCTTCATGATCAGTTATCAAAATAGACTTCACTATTACAATCATCACCATCATTCCACCATTAGTGTGTAAGTCAACAATTCCCCACCTTTCGACTTCTTCCCTCTGAATTATGTCACCTTTCTTTAATGCTTTTATGGCAAAATGTTCATTGGTGTTTTTGTATTCAGCTAAAATGACCTGCATCAACAAAAAATGCAAAATGGTGAGATTTTCTAAACAACTATCAATAATGACACATGGTTTCGCTAAAAATTAATGTTATGATATAACAAAAGGCTAAGAAAGTTAAAAAATGAACGTTTCCAATGCTAGGTCATCTTCAGATAAAAACATAAGCGTGTTGCACGACTATAAATGTTCAAGTTATTCGTAGGTGACGCGCTGGTCCAGATTTTTGCTTGATGTCACTGTGTTCCGCGATTGGCACCTCCAAGTTTCTTTTTGTTTCTCCCTCGTATTCTTCTCCACACGAGCATAGGCCATGATAAATCATTTGGGATGGGTGGTGATTTGTGTCTTTGACTTTATAAAGGCTCTTTATTTTCCTGGTTTGCCAAATAACAATGAATTGGAATTTGTATCCTGTAACAGAGTTCCCAAGGGGAATAACTTGAACATTTATAGTCATGCAGCACTCTTGTGTTTTTATCTGAAGATGAACTAGCGTCAAAAATGTTCATTTTTTAATTTTTAAACTTTCTTAGCCTTTTATTATATCACAACTATCAATAAGTTATAGCAAATTTTTTTTTGCTTGGAACTTTCAGTGAACTACCTTATACTTCTGTAAAAACTTGACTAAAAATAAAAAAAGCAGGTGGGGATATCTTAATGGTATGTTTTGTTTTTGTTAACATATTTTGTTGTTCGAAGATTGATTTGGGTCATTGATCTAACCGTAAAGTTGTGCGAGTTAAAAGAGTTCGTTTCTACATTCTGCACCCACAAATCCAGCCGTTAAATACAAAAACATTGTACTCTGAAAAAGGGGCCCATCCTTAAGACCTGCCAAATATCTCAAGGAAAGAAGTTGGCACATAATTATTGAGAAGACATTCAGACTCTTGAATTTCATTTCAAAAGCTACTGAGGAGACAAAAAGAGGAAGGGGAGGAGAATATGTGTGGCTGGGGGGAGGGAGAACTGTAGGTCCACACAAAAGCTGAATTAAGAAACACGAAGCAGTTTAAATATGCTCAAGATATATGCTTTTAATTCTTTTTTAACTGGGTGGGAATAGAATGGTTGGACTTGTTAGTGAGGGTTATTGTTGTTATAAACTTTCAAACTGTACTTGTATGTTTTCTAACAGTGGGCTTGTTGGTGTTCCCACTATACTTACTTTTCCAAAGTGTCCTCTACCTAAAACGCTAATACATCTGAAGTTTGCCATCGACATGTGACTTGTCGAATGATGAGGATGAGATCTATCAACAAACAAGGACAATATTTAACATTTTTCATAAAATACTGTCAGACAGAAAATAAAAACAATCAGAAACATGGTTTCTGTTGGGTTGACAACAATGGAAGGTAGAAAATGTGTGTAATGCTTTGGGGCAAACACAACAAATTTGAAACCTAGCTGACTTAACAGTGACTTGCCCATAGCTGTTGGTTGGACAAGGATTTTACTGTTTCATACAAATTACTAGAGCACTCACATTTTCTTAGGGGTTGGCACCAGTCTTGACGGTCTGGGTGGCTTGATTATATCCCCTCTTGGGGGAGTCTGTGGACTGTTGAGAAACCCAAATGCTGATAGAGCATCCTGAGTACAAAATCAACAATACAGTTCATCACTTGGTTTAAATATGGAACTACACGTGACACACTGTACAGCTTGGGGAGGGGGCTAAATAGAAAGGAGGGAAGTGTTAGGAAAAAACATTCTTAACTCAGTCATTTCCCTGAGAAAAATTGCATGCCTTGGTTCAGTTAGGCATGCAGGTGTGTGGGATACTATTTTTTACTACATACCATGTTAAACTCTTTATGCCAGTAATCTAATTACAGTATTTTTATTATTTGTTTCTTAATAATTGCAGCATTTACTGCAAAATGATGTAAGTGGGTTTGTATGAATTGCTAAATTCTCTTAAAGATTCTGGAGAGATAAAGGGGATAAAACTGGGAGAATTGAAAAAATTCAGCAAAAGTCACCTACATTGTATTTGCACTACTAGACACTTCAGTTACAGTATCATATTATAGAAATTAGCTGAACATACATTAAAATGGTCAAAGTGATGTTTTTAGGCCTACAATTAATCCGTTGTCTCAAGACCTTTAGGTGTGTACAGAGGCGTGCAAATTGTGATCAGAGGGCTTGGCTTAACTTACTTGTATATTATTCTCTGTTGCCACACTCTTTGGTGTGACTTGCTCTGCTGGCAAAGAAAGACTGGCGCTAGCCAATGGGTGTCCCCCAGTCACATGTTGTTGCTTCTCTGATACACTTTGACTGTGGCGGGGGATGCGTTCTCTGCAGAGCAAATAGAGGGTCATAAGATAAATGAGCCAGGTAGGACAGGGTTGGCTGAACACCTCAAATAAAAGCCGCACCTAAGCCCTTCAAACTTAATAGGCACCACCTTTAAATAAGTGCTGCACCTAGGTGGACAAACTTAAAGTGTATATATCACCATCATGGAACTTGGTCTGTTAAAAAGGGATTTGGTAAAAGAAGAAAAATGTTTATTTCATTGAAATAGCTCTTTTGGTTGCCGAGGTACTAAGGTTTTTTTAAATGTGCAAATTACCAATGTTGTGACTTCAAAGTCGGAAATCCAAAGGGAAAATCTACAAAACAACTGTTATCTCTATAACACGTGTTCGTGTTTGTGTTAAAGTGCAGAGTTTGAGGATCAATGATCTGGTGTTTCAAGAAATATTGATTGTTTTGTAATTTTACCCTTTGGATTCACGAGTTTGACGTCACAACTATGGTATTTTGCATATTTAAAAAATCTTTATCACTCAGCAACCAAAAGAGTTATTTTAATGAAACAAACGATATTTTTCTTCTTTTTCAAAATCTCTTTCTAACAGACCAAGTTTCTTGATAGTGATATATACACTTTAACAAACACCGCCTTTGAACAAGCGCTGCACAAATAAGCACTGTGGCTCTAATTTGTGAATATTTCTTTTTTGTTGCTATGTTTTCATAATATTTTTTTGACTGAATACTGGTTAAATAAATTTAATTTTTGCAAATATCTAGTATGTGACTCACTTCATTCTCTTAACATCATACTTTGTGATGCACTTGTTTTTTAAATAAGCATCTAACCCTGGATAAATACTGCATCTCAAATATGGGCTGCAGCAAAATCTGGCTGTGGCAACTAATAAAGAATCTACAGTATACAACCAGGTGAATGGTTTATTTGAATAAAATTAATTTTAATTTATCAGCATTCAAAGGTAATTCAGAAACCTTGTCTTGATTGCTTGATTTATTGTTAATGTATTTAAAGTACATAGTTAGCAAAATAAGCTATACTCCAAACCATTAAAAATATAATGAATACGCAATTCAGCTTACGTTACAATGTATTTTAATCAAGTACCTACTTACCCATTTGACCAGCAAGCTGATTAGTTTTCCAAATCAAAAACAACTTATGTGATACAATCGAAGGGAATGGTGCTAAATATACCTACTCTTAACTCCTGAATAATCATACAGGGCAAAATGGTAGTATAGGATGGAAAATAAATTATATGAAAAACCTAATAGTAGTATACATAGGGCGGAATAATACTAGGTGGAAATATTGTAAATAGTCAACAGTAGCCATAGGGCGGAATAATAATTATAGTGTGAAAATATCTTGAAATGTCAATAATTTAGGGCAGCTTGGTGGTTTAATAGTATAAAATGGAATGTTTCAAACACAAATTTTATATTTGTTCAAAAAAATGCATAGTACTTAAATCAATATCTTTAGAGAGTAACTTGCCCAGACAGATGAAAGTGAAAAGTTGCTGGATTTTAATAGTCAGACAGACCAAATAAGGTTCAAATAGGATGGAAACAGACAAAAACTAATAATTGTACAGACCCCATTATGGCCAGTAAAGGGTGGAAAATTTACTTAGAAAAATAAACATACAAGTACAATTATTCAGGAGTTAAGAGTTAGTAAAACATTTGTTGTGTATCATAAAAAAATGCAGTTTGGTGAGTTTATGCAAATAGTAATACCTTGGGCTTTGGAAAAGGACTTGGAAACTACTTTTTTCAAACAAAAAAAAGATTGGTGCACTAACATTGAGCTTTAGACCCTACAACTATAAGTTTTAGTCACTACAACTTCTATTAGATATTTTTGAATGTTTTATATTCTTGTAAATATGGTTTCATCAATACAGTTTTTATAATTTGTAAATTATACGCAATTCAGCTTTCCAATTATGCAAGCTGTGATGTATATGATTTGAAATGAAGATCTATCTACAGGTCTAAGATTGAGCCAAAATGGACATTTTTTTCACAGTGCTAAGTTCTTTTAACAAAAAATGATCATTTACAACAATAGGTACAGTAAAAACAACAACCATTGTTTTTTATGATTTATACCATAGTTTTATGCAATGATGTTATGATAAGATCTTCATAGTTATAGCACAATTTAAGCAGTTATGCTACAAATCATTACAATTATTGTACAAATTCAAATGGCATAAATGGACCCACTAGTGCTCTTAACAGATGTGGCTTGATGCGAATGATCGCTTACATTACAACCACAAAGATTGTATCATAATGTCATTGAACAACCATTACGATAATAATAATAATCTATTAATAATATTGTAATAACCTACCCAGGAAGTGGAGGTGAAGTAGCATTTGGACTTAAGGATGTAGTATTTGTGGTGCAGTTTGCAGGTGTTGCTCTCTTTAGTAATCTGGCCCATGTCACAACATTTGTGTTCATCTGCCCAGCACGAAGAAAATTTTTACCTACCACAGAAACAAAGCTTTAAATTAAAAGATGATCTTGAAATCTATTTTGAAACCCTCTTCATTGAATGCCTAGAAACTTGACAAACCTTTGGTTACACCCAAACTGTTTGTATCTTAAAGACTAAACACATATTTCTTATTAAACATTATTTTGATAATCTTTGAATCTAGCTGCATAGTTGATTGACATTTTATATGCAGTTGCAAGGATACTGTTGAATAAGCTCTGTAGGAACAGCAACAACAACTAAATTATGATCAGTAGACAAAAATGTGCTCCAGGAAGAAGAGAAAAAAAACTACTGAGTGACATAAAACCAGCTGAATAAGAACACTACATGTACTGACTTATATTGAGCATTTAAGCAATGAAGATGGCTTTCTAAGTTGAAAACATTCACTTCAAATAGTCTTAACTTTTCCTAGACTTTTATAACAAAGTCATGTTTGCTATGAACATGTAGCTTACTTTTTGCAATAAGAACTAATGTTATGTAAAATAAAATTATAAAATTATTAATTGTTGTGTTGCATCAAACAACTTTATGAAAATTGTCTTTAATTTTAGTGTAGCATCTTGAATAATTCTATAAAGTTATCATTAATTTCTGCATTGCGACAAAAAATTGTATTAAAGTTATTGTTAAATTTTTGTGTTGCACCAAATAACTTCATTTACATGGTCATTATTTGTGACAATACAACAAACACAACCATCCATAAACTATTTAACAACCCTTGCATAGCAAGCAGTGCATTACAACAATTAACAAATGTCTCAAGAAATGATTATAACAAAACTAATAAAGACATACAATCAACTTGAAGTCAGTTTAGACAATGATGCAAAACATTGATTGATTACTCCACTGTGACAGCAAATTGTAAAACAGGAAACAAATTATACGCTAGGGCAAGCTGTTTGTAGCTTTAAAGATGAAACCACTCTCCTAGAGGTACCTCTAAATCCTTGTAAACAGTACTACCAAAATTCTTATACTTTGTTGTCGCAAAAATATCTTGAATGCTGTTTGGCTGAACAATACAAGTAACTATCTTGAATAACTGTCTTTAGTATATACCAGCTCAGCTATGCACGATCTGATTGGTTTAGAAATAATAGCTATAAGACAATATTTACCTCCAAAACAGTAGATAAGGACATTCAAACAAAGTGGCAGACAGAAGAAGTAGCTTAGTTGCCTTGCTGGTATATACTAAAACACTTATTCTATTTCAATTTTGTTGGATAGGGACCTAATGTATATCTACCTTGCGTCTTGGGCACTCAGTAGATATTCTGCCACTATTTACCTCAATTGAAATAGAATAAGTGTTAAATAGATACTGTTTCATATGGAAGTGAACATAGGTTACAATACCTTTGTGAATGTGAAAGAGTTTCTTCTGTCGCTGCAATCGAGGCTTTCTTGTAACAACTGGGTTGAGAAATGTGACCTGGTTCAAACATTTAAAAGGAAAAACAAACATTGTGTTAGTTATGGTCATCATCAACTGAACACTGTGTAGAGTAGCAACATTTAGCTCCATTTAGTGGAAAAGCCAGTGAACAGAGATGATTAAAAATTCATAACACAACTGACAGGAAATGAACACAATAACCACAGGTCACCCAACAGATATATGCAAATATTAAGTCACAGGTGTTTTAACTTATAAATAAGGGAAACAGATATTTAGCATAAAAATATTTGCACAATGCTCTTTTCACAGTAAGGTAGATAGAATAGTTTATGTTTTCTACAATAAAATTATAAAGTACAATATCCATGTGAATATGTCAGCACTAACAGCTTCAACCTGCATGTTGACAGACAGTACCAGTTATTCTTTGTTTTAAAGAACAACAGCAGTGATTTTTTAAAACTACCCCAGTGTTTTGGCTAATGTGCTCTGACAGCTGTCAACAGTCACTAAAAATTTCTCTCTTAGCATGTGTCACAAAACAGTACAATTACATGTCTTGAAGTTAGTAGATCTGTAATTTGACGCAAAATACTGGAAACAAAATTAAAATCTGATCAGAAAGAGTTTTTCTTACTTGATTGCTTGAAATGAGCTGTTTCAAAAAAGCTTCAATTTTTTAGATTTTATAACAATAATAATTCACAACTCACCACTCCAAATTCAAAGCACTGATAAGAGTTTGAGTTTGGGGTTTGCTTATCCAATCGTGATTCTAAATACTTGACCTCTGGAACCCTACCTTAACGATTTCTTACGTTGACTGAACTGACTCGATCAACAAGACTAAAACTGTATGAAAATTACATTTGGCATTGATCAAAATGCTTATCATGCCTCCTGGCTAGACATCAACAACAAACCACATTATTCGATTTTCAGTCTCTTTCATTAGGTTTTTTAAATTGCAGTGCTCAAGTTGGTGTGTTTTTATCTCAACCTCAATTTTTCTCATAAGAAGATTGGAATATGGAATTATATTACTGGTGGATCTGTTCAAAAAATGAACAGCTAGGCTGGAATTAGCTAATACCACACTAAACACCTTAAAACTCTTGTAGTTCTAACTTCATAAAAGTATTTCTTTTAAATATTTAATTCAAAAGAGAGTTTTTCCGGTTCCTATAAGAACAGCAAAATAAAAAACTTTAACAAGTGAAGAGTGGTAGTGAGAACCTTAATTAATATCATAATTACTTAGAAAAGAAATGTCTTTGGCTCACAACTTTGGTTCAAATTCTAAAGCCTTGGTAACATTCATATTATCATGGAGTAAAGCTGGCAAAAACATAAATTCCCAACGGTACAATCAATGACCAATGTTTAAAGTAATCTATGGAAATTGATAACTTCTAAACTTTATGTAAAACATATTTTTCAAAACCTATAAGCCTCTTTGATCGAAAAAAGTCAAGTAATGTAATCCCTATTATTAAACAAAATTGAAGCATGCCTTTTGAAGCAATTTTTATACAAAGATTTTTCCTTTCATTTAACAATTTAAATACCAAAACAGACTGCTCAAAATTACTGTTAATATAAAAACACAAAAAATAGGAGTCCCACTGAACATAGAATAATTAAATAAAGTCACAGAACCAAAATTTAATGCTAATTCTACTCATGTTTTAGAAGTAGAAGTTCAAAAAAATTGAAACTTAAGAAAATGAGTGATTTAGAACAAGACATGAAAACCAACAATTAATAATAGCTTGAGACTTATTTCAAAACAGTATAAATACAATATTTAAATCATGACAGAATTGAGAATACCAAAGCAAAGATGAAACAGCACCTTTTCGTAGAAAATATAAGAAATTCTCTTAATTTTCCACACAGTAAGTCGACATCGTCTCAACACAGGGATTTTCACTTGCTTGCCACAATGTCGAAGTTTTACACAGAATTTATCCACAAAAACATCATACATAAATGGTTTTTCTTTTCTATTACTGTAAACTGGTTGTTTTGCAACACCATCTGTAACAGTTTGGTAGATTTTGTCCTTTTTCTTTGGAGAGTCCTTGCATTCTCCTTGCTTGGACTTCAAAGGAATAATTTTTTTCTTGTAAATTTGAGATTTCTGTTTTGTAACATAAGCATTTCTTTTAGGTACTCTTCTAGCCTTGCAAGGCTTCACAGAGTTGTAAGTCCGATCGCTGTTACTGGAATTAATAATAATACTTCTTGGCCTCTGATAAATTCGTGATGAAGTGTCGGATGATTTTCTGAGGTACTTCCGAGATTCATTATCCCCACCTTGCACAGTTTGAATTACGTAACTCTTTGGTCTCTGGGATCCTCTTGGCAACAATGAGGCAGTTGGATGCCTTCCTTTGTTAGAAACTTCAAAGTTTGTGCTCTTTGGTCGACGCTGAGTCTTTGTATCTAATGTTGTGATAGAACCCTTCGCTGATTTTCTGGCAGTACTTGATTTACTAGATACTTCCAAAGCAGAACTCTTGGGCCTTGCCTTGTGTATCGTTAAAGCATTTTCACTATGTGTTTTTGTTCTGTCAAGGGACTCAAGGAGATTGTTACGTGGTTGTGATTTAACATTTCTCGAATCAACCGCATTGTCACTCAAACTAATGTCATTCAAAGATTTTAGTGTGCAAAGCACAGGCTGCGTTGACTGACCAACCCTCTCAAGTGATGAAGATCGATCACTACCACGTACAGGTTTTGACCTATTTGCCCTGTAGATGTGAAGATCTGGTGAATATCTTCCTTGTTTGTTTTCAACAGGTTTTCTAGTCCTTCGAGGGCAGCCTGGAGAGTCTGATTTATTCTTCACTTTCAGAGATTTCTGATGTACTTCCTTTTCAGAACTATTAGCATAAACATGCAAATTTGAAGAAGAAATCTTTCCTACTCTAAATGGCAAAGGACAAGACATAGACAAAACATCTTTACTTGAAGACAGCTTGGATTTTGAAGTTACTGATTTTTCACCTTTACTTTTAGAAGTATAAACACTATCTTTAGGAACATATTTCCCTGTTCGAAAAGGAGGAAACTTTTTGATTGATGTGACTGACATAGCTTTGTTCAGATTCCCTTCAGCATAATGTGGCAAACAAACATTTTCTTTCCTTGATGATTTTTGCTGTGGCTTTTGCTTGAGTTTGCCAGTTTCTGAACCAATATCTTTGCTAGTTTCATTTTCAAGCGTATCACATTTGTTTATGCTTCCTTTCTGATCCTGGTTTAAGCCATTTTTGCTATGTCCTGCTTCTGAAAGAACCCTGTTTTTCTCTGTCTTGTGAACTGCCAGCCCATCCTTTGTACACTCCATTGTTGTCATCAAGTCAAGCTAGTCTGCCTAATATGGCAGCACATTTGGGTTCCTTTTACATTTTCCATATGTTTCCCTCATAATATTGTTGAACTTTCTCATTGCCAAACATGTAACCAACTCCCACAATATTTCCAATGTCTTTTCTTAATAACATTTTACCTTGTTTTGTGTTGAAATAAAGAGTGATTTTTGAGCAGTTCACACAACAAACTGGGAATACTGGCAAGTAATGAAGATAAACGTGGGAGCCATCACCTAGGATTTTTAAATCTTACTGACAGTGAAACCTTGAAAATATATTCACACATCCTGCTCAAACCACCTGCCCTTAGTCTGATCAGAGATCAAAGAAAATTTTCTATGAATATAATTAGAAAATCTCTTTTATGACAAAAGAGTATGCTTGTGACAAATTACAATTTCCTCAGGTTGAAATTCCTATTAGTCTTTAGAAGAGAATAACTAATGCCAGAATTTTTAATAAGATTTACTTCTTCAAGCCATACAAATTCCTAACTGTGGTGATTTGGGTTTCATAGTTTATAAATAACATGGCTGACCGTGTGTTTTTCTTAATCCACTAGCCAATGCTCTCTGCTCACCAGCTACCACCTGCTCTCATCTAACACCTGATTGGCTGGAGTATAGTAGCAGTAAATCAAAGCAATAATTCTTCACAGTTTGTTGTAACTTAATAAAAAATTGATGTTCCTCACGTCAGGTGACCCACAACAAGCCTTCTTGTATATTAGCTTTAAATATAAGAGCTAGTTTTGACATGCAGCTGTATTTCTTGAGTCAAAATGCTTCAAGAGATATTCTTAAACTGGGGAAGCAATAAATAATGTCCTATCTTTTATTATAATGTTTCAGTAGCTGGTAACTCAAGAGGAACAAGTGAATGTGTTTTTGGTTTTAACTAGAACTTCAGTGGATTGCCAATGGAAAAATAAGTATCATAATTATTTTTATCATGAAAAATTTTTAGATTCTTTGAACTTTTTATTAACTCAGTAAATGGATCAAAATTGAGAATTCACAAAGGGTTTTCTTCTAAGAATCAATTTGTGATTCATTCGTTTGAAATGTTTTGTGCTCACTGGAGTGTAAAACCAAAATTAATTAACATATTGTATGTTAAAAAACACTCACTGTTTTAGCCACAAACCTTTCTTATTTAAATGTTAGACACTAAATAAAAGAAATTGTTCAATTTATTCACTTAAAAGTTATTTTTTCAAGCAAAACATGGCTTAACTGATTAGCTAGCGTTATTTGTACAAAAAAAACTTTAAGAAATAAGAGACCATAAATAATTTAGTCTAGAATTTATGTAAATTTCATACTTTATAGTAGGTATGTCTGTCATTATCTGTAGCACCTAACTTATTGTTTGACAAACTAAACAATCATGACACAATTTTCAAGCAACACTAAAGAAGCATTTTTTAACACATGAGGCACAAAAACTATCTAGAATGTCAAGAATTTGTAGTACATATATTTTAAAACAAAACTTCAAACTGTCTTCAATGACAAGAATGATTTAAAAAAAATTTCTTTGTTTAGTTGACTGAGTGGAGCATTTCACTGTATTGCAATGGTGTTGGATTTCTAATATTACTGGAGTATGTAATTTAGAGACACAATGCCAGAGCGATGTACACTTATTCAAAAGTTACCATGAAAACAGAAACTCTTTAAAATTAATAACATGTGTTTAAACCTTAAATTAAATTCATTCTCAGCCATTTTTTTAAATTTCTACCCACAATTTATTGTTGATGGACTGTTTTTATGGTACTAGTAAACAAAATATAAAGGGGAGGCAAGAAAGAACAAGAAAAGACAAACAAAACCAAAAAGTTCTGTCAAACACTCTTGCAAGCTGCATAGAAATACAGAAGACAAAAATTGTTTCACCTTAAAACAAATATGTATGAATTTGAGCTGGGAAAGACTTGAATTACCAATGTATCACTGATAACTCAAATGATTTTTTTAAAACAAATGTTGAATTTTCAAACTGCATGGTCAATACTTCAATTGCTATACTATTATTATTGAGAAAACTTAATACTAAACTAAAATATCATCGCAAAATAAACTTGAGACTTCATAAAAAACATTTACCAGGGCAGGGTCTTTAAAAGATAAATAAGCAAAAATCTTTAGATGCTAGCTCTAAACATCATGATGGTAAAAATTAATCTTGGATTATGGCTAAATGCCTTTAGAACAACTGGACCCAGGAGAACAAGTTGTACAAAGTTTAAACTAATTAATTAAACTTCATAAAAAAAAACATTACCAGGGCAAAGTCTTTAAAAGATGAGTTAGCAAAAATCCTTAGTTGCTAGCTCTAAACAATACGGTAAAATTAATCTTGAATTAGTGCTAAATGCCAAGGCATTTAGTTCGAAAGTTCGAACAACTGGACCCAGGAAAACAAATTATAAAAAAGTTTACACTAACCAATGAAACTTCATAAAACATTTAGCAGGGCAGAGTCATTAAACGATGAGTTTATAGCAAAAATCCTTAGAAGCTTGCTCTAAACATCATGGTAAAAATAATCTTGGATTAGGGCTAAATGCCTTTTGAACAACTGGAACCAGGAGAATAATTTGTACAAAGTTTACACTAATTAATGAAACTTCACAAAAACACTTACAAGGGCCTGGTTGTTCAAAGGTGGATTAGTAAAACCTTTTGGTCAGCTCTAAACAAAATCTATTGGTTGTTATGGTAATCAACCTTGGATTAGGGCTGATAATCTTTTGAAAAACTCGGCCCAAAACAACAAATAAAAGAAACAAACCTCTGCAAGAAGTTTTCCCTGAGGTTCTAAAGGTACTTGTATCTTATGCCGCTGATTGTCCAGAAAGTCTTCAAGTCTTAGAAATGCCACACCACATAAGGACCTGTGGTCTCTCCAGTAAACACCAACTTCGAGCTCTCTAGACTGTTTAACACATAACAACAATATTATTTTACTCTACTTCTTTGTATAACAAATGAAATTCTTACATAAATCAAAAATAATACTTACATTTTACAACAACAACAACAACTTTATTATGCAACTTGACTAGTACATTCATATGAGTGGTCATATAAATTCATTTTTCTTTTTTTTTTACATTAACTTTGATGCGCACAGACAATATTTGTTTCTATACTAAACCAATGACTGAGAAACTTTTCAGTTTTTGAGCAGTTTTAATAGAATGTGAGAAACATAACTTTAAGGGGGAGAAATGAAGTCAAGTAAAGAGGATTAGTAGGTTTGAGATTGGTATTTACTCAATAAAATAATGTTTTAATTGTTTTGAGAAGTTGAAGACATCGAGATCTTTTAAGTCTGTGGGAATACTGTCCTAGAGTACAGTCACCATTTGATGCTGTACTACTCAAATTTTTAAAAATCGAAAAAAAAGTTCTGCCAACAAACTAGAATTAATCTCTTAAGGTAATGAAATTCAATTATTGATAAACCTAAAGCTTTTAGCCCTTTCAGCCCTGATTGTCAAAATCTAACTTTGCCTTACAAAATCATATAATTTATCTACAAATCATGACATTAGTAATGAGAATATGGGATTTGATCAAAGACTGCTCAACTACTGAAGATGAATTTAAGCAAAAAAAAACCTAACATGAAAAGTATGAGTTTTAGTTCTAGCAACACAAATTATTTTATGATACATTTAACTACAAAACTTAAAAGATTGTCCTATCTAGTAATAAAAGATATAATTATACTAGTTGCAGAAACTTTGATACTAATGTTCTTTTAAATATCCTGGGAAAAAGTACTATAAATGAATTAAAACTAAATGTCAACAAATTTTTGTATCTTAACAATAATCTTGAAAGAAAAAATTTAACTTATGATAAAAAAAATATGTTGTCAATTTCTTCATTCAACTCGATTCTTCAAGACAAAACATAACAAGTACAGACTAAAAAAGCTTAAACAAAGTCTAGTAAACAATTTTGGAATATTACACAAAATACTGCAAACATTTGTCAAGTGTCTGAATTACTAACCAAACTTAGTAATTTTTCATTTCAGTACTGTTCCGTTTTGAAGTTCATACAAAAACTTACTTTAATATCAGCTGTAACTCTGTTAACTAGTTGAACATTTTGAAACAGGTGATTGTTACCTTGTCTAGTTCAATGGTGAACTCTTGGTCCCACGAATGGCCTCCGACTGACTTCCATACTGTTTGCCCCACATATGCATTGTCAAGCTTCATAACTGCACACACTTCAACTAAGGGGTTTAATGTTAAAAACAGTTGTTAATGCTTAGCTTGTTGTGTATGCTTATAACTAAATATTAATCTTGAGCAAAAGTCTGGATATATATAAGCTGAGTCAAAGTCTGAGTATAATTAAATTATGTATAACATATAAGTAATTTTACATCAATCTTGCTACAACCCAAGCCCAGCTCATCACCCCACTGAGATTGTCTTCAGGAGCAAAAGAGGTTTGAAATGGAGATTCAATGCATGCATGATTATTTTATTTGTTTTTTACTTTTTAGAAATAGAAACCTCATAAACAATTTTTGAATCAACTAAATGGAACATATTGCATTGTTGTTTAAGTGTCTACAGTTTCAACCAGCCCCCAAAAAAATTTCAATTGAGCAAGTCATCTTTTCACTTCAAAATTCAGCTTGTGCAGGCCACACCAAACAAAAACAAACAAGATTTGCTACAAAAAAAGGATAGATTCCAAACTGCATGTAACCTCATGTCAGAAGTGTCAACTCTTTCTGCTAGTTTATTTTACAGTTTCTTCAATAAAAGCACTGTTGGCTATACAGACAATTTAAACAGAAAAAGTTTTGAACCTAAATTATTTTGCAATGTTCAGTGCTTTTTCTCTAGCAAGAGAGCTTGTCTAAGATAGCTACAAATTTCTGAGGTGCAAAACTTAAATATTAAACAGTGTTTGTTTACTCTGGAGCTCTGAATAACAGTATAGAGCAGAATAATGGTACAGGGTGGAAAATCTTCCAAAGTCAATAGTAGTACAAGGCAAAATAATAATATTGAGTAGAAAAATCTAAAAAATTCAAAAACAAATTATATTCATATCAGCATGGAAAAGTCCAACTGCAAAATTGTAAACTACTATTTCAAAAAAGGTTTCTCTTGCATTGTACTAGAGTCAGGCATTCTCACACTGATAAGACTGTAAATTGCTGGAAAATATTCATTTAATTTGTTACAAATTACTGCTAATTTTTGGATTTCATGCATTCCTTAGAGTCTCCAAAGACAAAGCGGCCATGTTTGTGCCCTGAACTGAAAAGAAATCATCAAAAATCTTTTGTTCAAGGACGCCAATGCCGCTATGATGTCAGATGCAATCTGGCAATAAAGTGGCAGACTGAAATAACAAGCGGAAAATGTGGAAAATAATAATCATATGTCAGTCCTTTAATAATTGTATTTATTAAATTTTCAATCTCGAATATTACGATTCATGCGTTCTGATTGGTTCATTCAATCTCGGTTATCAGCTCATATTCGGAGTTCACCAAATATTGAAACTGACTGTAGTATTTGCAAAGCCAAAAAATAGGTTCTGAATAAAATTTAATTGTTATTTTTAAGTATGGAAGAGTTTAGAAAACTAATTAAATTTAATAAAACAATTATTCCATTAGCGTTTGTTGGATATGAGATGACTTATAGCAAACTCGGCGCTACGCTACCATCTCATATCCAACGCGTGACCTCTTGGAATATTTATTAAATAATAATTATTCAATGATTAGGGACTCCAAAGTAACTTACTAGATAAACTTTCCTCTGCAACGTTCCACTTGTTGCCATAACCACTCATTCTTTTACCTGCTCCTAATTTGGATGTTATTTTGCTGTCTGGGCTCACCATGACAAGACTTGCTGACTTCCGAGGGTTGCGATTCGGAACTACTTCTAGCAAGTCTTTACAGCCTAACAAATGAACCTTAACAAAGAAAAACCAAATCATATTCTTGCAGTTACTGCAGTTTTTGTGTTAACTGATTCAGGGCTAAAACTTACAAGTGATCTATGGGTGGTTAAAACTACCAAAAATAAGAGCTGGATTCTAGATTAATTATTAGAATTTGTTTCTAGCTGGCTACTACAAAATTGTGTGGAATCTTGGCAATTGATTGACTAACAATTTATTTTCTAATAAAATGATAAACAAGGTGAAGCATGAATGCAGCTTAATTTTATTTTTTGTTAGGCAAACAAACTGGAAACAAAGGCAATTATTCTTGTGCACCTGACTACAGACGTAGAAACAGCATGGGTTACTTATTGAAAATGCATATATATGGCTACTGAATCTTGTGCTCGGGCTACCAGTGTTTGCCTCTGGTAGCCAGGCTTTCTAAACAATTATTAATATTAATTATTATATATATATTATTACTACCATTCTGTACTTTAGACATGTTTTAGGTTTCAAACTTAAGTCACAATTACCCTGTTAAATATCGTTTAATATAATTGAGCCCTTACTAGGGTTAATCGTCAAAAGAAAAAAAGCTTTACCTAAACTTAACACTTTTAACCCCAGTCAGTTGTCAACTTCTAACTTCTTACAAAATGTAAAAAATGAGACTATTTGGTACGGACAAAAACTAATAAGAATTGATCGACTAAAGAGAACTGCTCTTTTTAAGATGAAAAAACAATTCTCCCAAATTGAAGGGTTTAATGCAAAAAGACAAATACTAAGTGACTTTTGATGAAGTTCACAATTCTCCCTACATTATCCCTGTTATCTCTTGATAACCATTGGGAGAATTTAGTGTTTCGTACAAAGTCACTTACATCGTTTTTGCACTAGGCCCTTCATTATTTGTTTAATGAAAAGTATGGGCTCTAGTTGGGAAAATTTACAAACAAAGTTGGGGCTGAAAGGAAACCTAAATAACCCTACATTGACATGGATTACACATTCTTACCACAAGTTGTCCTGTCAATGCTGCTGACTTGGTGATCAAAGAATATTGTTGTTTGCCGAAATTAGAACTTGAACTTGAGGGTGGTGTTGAAAAATAATCAACCTCCTTGTAAATGCCGACGGCTGCTTGGCCTGGAGAGAGCTCTCCCATTCTTCTTTCTAAGGAACACTGTAAAAGATCTAGTTTCTGGCTTGACTCATGAAGACGCTTCTCAGCCTTAAATAAAAAAAACAATATTTTAATAATTTAAAAAATCAAATACATAAGGTCTATGTAAAACTATGTGTGTGTAGGTACAGTCTACTGTGTTGTAAAATGCTAAATACTATGATAGCAGAGCAAAGTGTACAAGTAGGTAAAATCAAAGATGACACAACGATTCTCTGTGATTCTGTCTGATGAGTGCTTACATGCAAAACTCAGAGTCAAAGATAACTGATGTGCCATCTTTGATTTTACCAACTTGTAGTCAAGAAATTAATTACTCACACAACTGAGGGCCATGGTGGAGGCCTTCAGTAAAGAATAACCAAAAAAGCCTAGAGTAGCAACACACAGCAGAACAATAGTTCAGGCCGAAAAAAAAGATCATTAGGAATAGAAGTTTTCTTAGTGAATGATGAAACTGGTCCAACATGGAGATGCTTGGAGCTTATAATACAGGGCTAAAACCTGCCACCTACAGGTGGTCAATGCTTCTCCCAAAAGTGACTAATCACACCTCTTCTGATGTAGCTAATCAAATCTTTCTAATGACACTAAATTGTGCCCATTTTTTGTCTGGAGCTGTCACACACTGGCCATTTTTCATCGTAGAAAAAAATGGGCCCCTTCAGATGAACACTTGTCAATATGTGGCAGCCTTCAGATACTTAGAACTTATAGCCAGCTGAGCGGGGTTCCTCAAAACCCTGATTAACTTAACCCAAGGTTAACTCTTAACAAAACCTATTGGTTGTCATGGTAACTAACCCTGGATTAGTACTAAGGTTTTGAGGAACCTGGGTCGAGTTGTTCAAAAGGCAATTAACCTAATCCAGGGTTAATTACCATGACAGTCAATAGGTTTTGTTAAGTGTTAATCCTGGGTTAAAGTTAGTCGGCTTTCGAACAACTGGCCCCAGGTCCTGAGTGCTAAAAGACTGATTAAACTAAGAGCTATTGTTTCTAATAAAATAATAAATGAGATGAGCAAACAAAGCATATCTGCTTTCTTAGGCAAACAATATGGATAAAAAATGCAATAACTCTTGCAAACACAGCTACAGATGCAGACATTAGTACAGATTACATGTTGATAATGTGGCCAGGCTACCAGATTTTTGTTTCTGGTGGACAGCTGACTTCTTGAAAAGAAAGACAATTTGAGCCATTAGTCTGCAAGTTTGAGAATTAAAGGATTTAAATTCACCTAGATACAGCTTGTAGAATTTTAATTCTTCGCACTAAAAATGTCTCATCTCAAGTACCAACAATATGGCATATCAGTTAATGTGTGTCACACCTTAAGTTTCTATTAAAACTCTAGTAGTTGTGGATGTTTTAAAATCAATTTTTTTCCTTACTTTATGAATGAATAAGAGTTCAGGTTATCTGATGACTTTTGTTTATCTTGGTCATGAAATGCAGGGGTGATGCAGGTCCAGAAAATACAGGTAAATTTTCATTATATATTACTCAAACTTGGCAAATCAATTTTCTGTAACCATACTCTTTTTGAACATTAAATAAAAACTGATTTGGTGTCATACAGTTTTTGATGAACCCCCAAACAAAGACCTATAAAAATGTTGCACAATTTAGATACTTAAAATGGAAGGCTCTCGGATGAGCCCCATATTAAGTCCCCCAAATGAGCTCTTCATCAGAAACCCAGATTAATATAAAGGCCTTCAACTAAGGCCAAATGTAAAAAGCCCTCTTGAAATGAAGTCTCAAAACCCTTGTGGGCTTTCAATTGAAGACCAAAATTAGGCTCCTTTATACTAGTTATATGGACTATAATATACTTTTCTTGTGACTTTTCCCCCCCCAAAAAAAAAAAAACCCTATATAATGGGTAAGATGGAGCTGGAGACTGAAGTAAAACACTGAAAATGCAAAATGTTGGCTTGGGCAAAGAAAATAATCAACTTATTTTAACTCTACGAAATTAGCAATTCCAACTGCAAATCTCTTGTTTGCAAACAGGATCACTTAAAAATTTCTTCTCCTGATACAGACCTCATTAAGCTGCTTGTCCTGTGCATTCTTTTGCAAATGTTTGATTATTTTCTTGGCTCCCTCTATAACCCGAGACTCAATTTCAATATGATGTCTGATGTCCTCTATTCTTAGCTCACAGCTTGACAAACCCATTGGGGCAGCGTTTTCTTTCCCTGATGAACTCTCATCCCTCCCTGGAGTTGACACCTGCTGCTCTCGAAGTATTGCCATTCTTATAATCTCCGTCTTAGTTTTTGAATCCTCTAACATTTGCTGAGCCTCTGCAATCAGTTTTCTGTCTCTTTGTTTTGATGGGACTGAGTTGTACATGGCCAACATGTTCTCAGCACCTTGCTTAACTTTATTTTCAACAGCAAGTTGTTTCTTCAAGGAGTCTAGCCTGTAATTACCACTAATTTCGCCTGGTGTAGCGACAGTTTCTTTTCCATCAGGAGAAAACAGAGCTCCATCTTCTGTATCACCTGCTAATAAAGAAGTTTCACCTGTCAATTAAGAATTATCAAAAATGTGAAATATGACTGACAGTATTCTAGTCTGGTGATGAGCTGATAGACAAATTTAGCATTGGGGAATAGCAGGATAATGAAACATGGCCAACTTTGGTTCAAATTTCTGAGCTGCTTTAAAGTTATTTCATTTCAAACACCACAGTTCTGTTGGAAGATTACATGTTTAGAAATAAAAGCTTTTGTGTGTCACAAATTGAAAGTTACATACTTAATCAACAGTGTGTTTGTGATTTTTATCAGACAATTCAGGCTTTTCTTATTTGTTGAGAGCAGCCAAGGAACTGCTTAAACAGTTCTCAATGGTTACTATATTGTACATGGCATGCTTGAGGAAGTTACAAGATGTAAAAGCATGTATACATGCTATTTGAGATTTAATTTATGACACAATGGTAACTGATAGTTTCATACACAAAGATAATGCATCAGTTCTTTGTAAAAAACAATAATTAATGACCAAACACAAGATATACTTACACTAATTAACGAAAAACAAAACTGAGTATTACAGTTTCATTATGCAGTACTGATAACTCACTTCGGTGCCAAGTTTATAAAGGTCAGAATTAAATCACTTTTGAGGAATATGTGATAACATAATATTTAGTGTTTTTAATTTAAATACTTCTAGCTTGATGAACACCCAATCACTTTTGTGTCAACTTCCAAACAGTTTTAAAAACAAAAAGAAAGTTATATTAGAAATTCAACACTTAAAGCTATTAAAGCTGTATTGGGGATTAGTGAAATCGACTTGAAGTTTTTGTTACAAGATCCATGCGAAAAACGACCATTCGTTAATGAAGCGAGCGGCGGTCACGAAATCCACATATTACCATGAAATCGCAAATCAATTACCACCTCCTTTTGTATACTGCAAGTTCTATTCTGGTGTACAAGTTATAGACGAACGTACTCGACGGAATTGCGAACACGGAAAAGCAAATAATAGTGCTCTCAGAGGTCTATAAGTAAACAAACTACGGTTGGGTGCTCCAAACAGAAACATGAAGTGCAGTGGAATTTCTTGTTTTCGTGGTAATAGTAAACTTATAACAACTTTTTAGGGCCTAGAATTGTCGTATGATTTTATAATGAACTGGAGACAATAATAACACATAATGAGAGCCCTTCGGAGGGTTTTACAATCATATCTGTGTTTAACACCCCCAACAATCATGAAAGTATGCGGCATTACTCCCATTATTATGAAGATGTGTGTGGGCCTCGGTTGCTATACAACTTACAAATCGGCGAAACCAAAACTATATTATTATCAACTCTCCGCAAAAAAATAGTTGAAATCTGTTAGAATAACTTAAACTACACATTTTTTGCTGAAACAAGATGAAAGCAATTTCTAAAATGAAAGTTCATGAACACAGTATCTTACTTGCATCGATGTAAATAATTCGCGTTTTTAAAAGCTAAACACAGTCGGTCCTGCTGATTGAGATGAAGCGGTATAAAACAATAACCAATCTCCGAATTTAGCGATCGGATTTTTGAGTCAATAACAGAGAACAGAAGTATTATCGAGTCTTGTACACTTCGAACAAAAATTCAATTAAAAAAACAGGTTTTTTAATTTGCAAGAAGCGTTAAGTTCAAAATTATTGCCTCCATATTACTACTCTAGTGCAATTCGCAAAATTGCAAAATATGAAAGTGAATATTGGTCAAACATCTCGGTATCTCGATCGCTGGGACTTCTTACCAACTCTTTACACTATAAATAGAGCGATTTTAACACACTGCAAACTCAAAGTAGTAATGACTAACCAGTCAAACATCTTAGACAAAAATTGCTCCGGATATGGTTTAGAGTAAATGGTGAAATTTGTAACTTGGGGTATTCCGTTAAGGGCACAAATATAGCGAAGTACCTGCCGAAAACTCCTATATAACAGGATGCACAAGGAAATAAACGCTTCTGTCAGTAGATTACTGACTCGAGTCATAATGAACACAGCACTTGATACATTAAACAACTTACATGGGGTATCGAAACAAGCGTTCAGTTCCTGTAACTCCTGATGAAGATCTTGGAGTTTCGCAGTAGATTCCTTCAAAATATTGTTGCATTGCGCCAGAGATTTCTTATCAGTCGAAACCTTTTTCATTTTTTCAGCACCTTCCTTAATCTTCAGCTGCTTTCGAATCTCAGATTTTATATTTTCCTTCCTCTGATCGAGGTCGGGCTGCAACAAGCTTACAGATCCATCTTTTGGCAATCCGCGATTCCACTCCTCGGGTCTGCTCACGCGTCTCGGCCGAGAGGTATCATACTAAAACCGCAAGAACATCGCCAAACCATTACAAAAACACAAGCAATTGGCAATAAATTAAAAGCTCAGTACAGACACTAACCACTACGACTCCTCCTTCATCCATGTTACTCAAGGGGCATCAAGTTGTGGCTCCCAAATCCGAAACAGTTTGCCCTGAAGTCACAGACTTCAACCATGACAAGCCATTTGGGCTGTCCACGGCTAAAGTAAACACAACCTACAACCTCAAAGATGAATTTGCTGGAAAGCCACAGATTATACTGTGGCTAATAGACAATTCTTCAGATTATCTTAGTGCTTCCTTCTTACTTAAGATTTAGCGACTCTCGAATAAATTTCCTCCCAAGCACCGATATTCAAATCACTTTCTCTACCATTTTCAAGAGGCCGACAAAACGAGCCAAACTTTTAACCTCGCTAAGAACTCTGGGATACAGTGTAAAAAACATGTGACAAAACATGTCCGACAAGCCTTCCGTCGCCTTTCCCGCCGCCTAACTGTTTTAATTATAGATCGTTTCGCAAAAAACTACGCATTCTCTGCGTTTTTTAAATCAGAACAGGAAGAAAAGAATCAAGGGTCGTTTATGGTGCAAACAAAAATCTCAAGAATTTTTTTTGCGGATGTTCTTTTACGTAAATCCGCTGTCCAAGCACAGGCGCACACAAGTTGTCGCGCCGAAAGAGGGTCTTTGTCGGGTATCCAGTACTTACTGCGATTTTTGGCTTTTTTCATTCATCTGTTGGCGTATTAAGTCGCTTTACATTATCCTTTTGGCCTCTCAGCTCAAGTTGATCTGTCGTAGTAAACTGACTCTACAAAATCTTGTTATATTTTCTCAACTGGTGCGTTTGGTAGGAGTTTAATACGGAGAGCGCGCGTTCCAAGTTAAGTAATAGAAGGGGCCAGTTCTAGTTAGAAGTGCGGTTTTTGGTATGTGTGGAAGGACTGCTTGGTAAGTAAGACAAGTAGAATATGTCATTTAACAACACGATTAACTTCAAATGAGTCTATCCTAAACAAAATTGGGAGGGGGGGGGGCGTGCTTATCAGGTGCCCTATTTTGCCATACATGGGCTCCTGTACTAAGTTCATGAAAAATTACGTTTTAAAATTTTGTTTTTAAAATATGTAAATTTAAAACAAAATAAGAGTTAGACTCACAACTGTAAAAACTCATGAACTATGTAGATACACCTTTCTCACCTCCAAAACAATAAATGGAATTATAATATTTACATTTTGGTAATACTGTTATGTATAATAATAACAATTATTACACTCTGTTAACCGTAGCACCCTTGCTCCAGAAGACTTTCCTAAAGCATGCAAGTACAGGGACAAGAACGGTGAGCTTCAGGAAGCACAGTGGCGAAACGGATCTAGTGGAAAATATTTTCCATCATACAACATTGCGCCACAGTCATACACGTAAGTTTTGTTTTACTGACCAAACAATAATTATTCCTGATTTTCTTTATATCAAAACAAATCACCATCTGTAGGGGACCCTGGGTAATGAAAACCATATCATATCATATCATATTTATCGAAAGGGGAGTGCTGTGAGCAGCTTCAATGTTCCTCTTGTAGTTGTAACTAAGTTTTATGTAATTTTTTTGCTAGGAGAGTTTCTGAAAGGGAAGACTTAACTTATATTTTAGTCATAGACATTAGCAAAAATAGTTTTCTTTTGTATGAATTCTCATTTTGTATGAATTCTCTTGTCTTGGGCCTTCTCAGTAAATAATTTTATCTATTTTAGGATGATGGTTATTGTTTTTGTTATTTCTAATGGTTTTTATCGAAAGGGGAGTGCTGTGAGCAGCTTCAATGTTCCTCTTGTAGTTATAACTAAGTTTTATGTAATTTTTTTGCTAGGAGAGTTTCTGAAAAGGAAGACTTAACTTATATTTTAGTCATAGACATTAGCAAAAATAGTTTTCTTTTGTATGAATTCTCATCTTTTGCATGTGACTGAGAACAGCAGTTTTATTCAGATTATCTAATTTGTTAATAAACTGTAACATAAGAACTCTGATTGGCAGAGTAATAAACTGTACCGTGGATCTGAATTTGAAATTCGTGAACCATATAATTCGAGGACAGACGTTGCATCCAATGGAACACTATTGGGTAGATAATTAAGCGATATCATCTCCGAATCAGGAATAACTTGACTGTCCAAAGAACATTCTGTTTCCTTCTTCAAGGATTCTATCAAAAGTTTGCGAGCACCACTGCATGACTGGCAGCGACTGAACTTGCATTGCCTGCCCCTTGAAACATCACTGAAATATTTGCTACCTTGATGAATACTTCCAAAATAAAAAAAAATTGACATCCAGCTCTATGCAAACTCCCCAAAACCTTCAATGGCAAAAAGCATGTGGTGACCCCCCAGCTGTTTAATGCGGGCCACCCCACACATGGCAAGCAATACTTCTGCAGGTCATAAGGAATTTGGGCTAAAAATCATTATTATAATTGTTGTTATTATTATTATTATTATTATTATTATTATTATTATGTTCTAGTTATAGATAATTCACTGAAAACAAGAAACAGCAATAAAAATATGGTCAATCTTATGAATGTACTGTTTATCTTTGTGGCTAGCTCATAATTTAGTTATGATGTTAATCGATGGCGGTGACCTTTGGCCAAGGGATAATTTTGGGTCTATTGAAGATGCAGGATCTTTTTGGTTTATATTGTATTTTTCATCATCTCAAGTCAATAATAGCATAAGCACAATTTGTTCTGTATGCTAAAAAATGCTAGGGATTTTTATGGGCTGACAGATTCTGAAGTTAGGGTTTTCTTGGCCTTTGTTGGACTCCTGTGAGACTGCAGACAAAGACTCTGGCACTTTTTTTACCTAGATAGAAACACTGTAACTCAAAACATAAAGCTGAGTTTCTTGAACAACTTTTCAGGCTGCTCAATAAAGTTTCATTTTAGCTTGTGCAATAAAAGAGCTTCAATGTCTTCTTGTAGACCTGTTCTGCTGTCAGCAAAACATGAAGACTCCATGTCAAAAGGAGACCAAGGGTCTACATCTGCGTGGATGCTTCAGTCAATGAGATGGGGACTAATACCAGTTTGGTATCATGGAGAACCAAGCCAGTTTTCATTTAACATGAGTAATGCTCGCTTTGATACATTGTTTGACAAACGATCTTTTAAAGTTCCACTTCAGCAAGGCAAGCGCTGTGTTGTATTAGCAGAAGGGTGAGCAATTTTTCTATTCA
Source organism: Hydrozoanthus tunicans (assembly GCA_026413305.1). Classification (NCBI taxonomy): domain Eukaryota; kingdom Metazoa; phylum Cnidaria; class Anthozoa; order Zoantharia; family Hydrozoanthidae; genus Hydrozoanthus; species Hydrozoanthus tunicans. The sequence goes on from JAOBAT010140407.1 coordinate 30,238, forward strand.
AACTTTAATTGTAACTTTTTTAGCCCAAAATACGTTAAAATGGCATGTGCCAAATTCTCCCAACTAGAACCTATACTTTCCTTTAATCAGTTAAGGAGAAATTTGCTTTTCATCAGATTAGTTTTCTATGTTTGATGAATTACCACTTTTTCATTACAAATGACTTTTTCAGTTGGATTAAGTAAGGAGGTTTGAAAAAAATTTTTTTAAAACATTAATTTTTTTGTTTGTTAAATTTTGTTCTATTTGGAACAGAGGAGGTTGGTGAATTGCAAAATTTTTTTTGAAATACTTACAAGTTTATTCATTGCAAAGATTCAGTAAACACAAACATCCCGTAGGTTGTACAGACAAAGGGAGCTGTTAAATGATTCAAGAGTGATATTACAAACACTTTGATGGAGACATGCTGCATTTGCAGTGCTTTTTGCATTGAATGTTTGTGTTGTAAAATCATAAGAGGTGTGCCTAAGGCTGATACCCATAATACTTTTGCTGCTAAAAGATTGGTTTGCTTCCATTTCAGCCAGCATATATAAGCTACAGTCCAACCTCAATTAAGTGACCGTTCTCCACTTGGTGGCCATTTTCCTAAGTCCTGATTCGTTTGACATTAGTAATTACATGATGTATCTGATACCTTTATTAAAAATGGCAAACTGTAACTAGCATGGTGTCCTCATTTAAAGCAAAATCTTAAGAAATTCAGATAAAACTCAATCTCCTAAATTTCAAAAATTGAAAAATAAAAGAGCCAAACTTTATTACATTATTATAAAAATTATTAAAAAAATTTTTTTTACATTAATTTGATAAAAATTTGATAAAAAATTGCATAAAATTATTAAAAACCCTGGCTTGGGTTAAAATTCTGTACAATGCTTTACATGTTAAAACCTTTATTATACATACCTTTATTAAGTGGCCAACCTATCAAAATGTCCACTTTTCAAAGTCCAGAGGATGGACTGTAATAAACAATGGTTGAACTTTTCTAGCAGGGTCTTTTATGCTAAACAGGTCTAATAGTTATTCTAAAAGAAGAAAAACTTAGGCAAAAGTTTAAAGTAATTAACATTTGTCCCCTGAGGTGGAGGTAAATATATTTCACTAGTCACTGACACTGAGGGGGATAACTGTATTTGTATTTACCAAACATGCCTTTTTATCTTCATTTGTTTTCATAATCCATCTTCCAAAGCAGAGGCAGAACAAAATTCCTAATTTTACAGAAGAGTGACCAAATGGTAATTGGCAAATTTCAGCTGATGTAAAGTTTACAAATCCTTTCAAATTGAAACACCTTTGAGGTATACATAAAACAAAAAACCTTTCTGTCTAACCACCAATTTCAAGAATAACATTTGACTCGTTAATAACAATGACTGAAACTAATAATTAGACTTAATACTACTAACTTGATACTATTATCAGTGTGATTGCATGTTCTTTTCTTGTTGGGAAGTGAAAATTTAAAGGATCATTGGGCAATTAAATTGGAAAATTTGTCTATCATATTCTCTAGCTATATAAGCTACCAGTATTTTCTGCAAGAAATCTTTTACCTGCCTGCTGAATAACTTTTTCCCCTTTACTTTATACTTTTAAAAACTTTACCTCATCAAGAGTTTGGTATCTGAGATAATTTATTTATTTAACAATACTTGGAAAGGTTCTTATTCCATGCATCCAGTATTACAAGGTTGTGCCTTCATAATAAGTGCTCAGTCCTAAGGCAATACCCCAAAATTTAACTTTTATCTCTCAATCTGTATTGGAAAAGTTCGATACTTTTTAAGTATTTTTTGTACAGGTTCTATGAATGGCATAGTCAAAGGAGTGGCCCGAAACAACCTTATTATATCCAGTTCAAAACAGAAAGACCCAGTGTCAAAACAGAACATGAAGGTGGAGCAACTTTAGGTGAAGAGGGTCGACTTCTGACTATGGCAGGGATATTCGACTGTTGTAGACAACAAAGCCAGGTACATATGTTTAGTTCATTTTATACGTGTATGGTAGTTAAATTGAGTAAGTTAAAGTCCCCTAGCCTATAAAGTTTCTTTTTTTTTTACTTTTTAGACGCAATTAAGTAAAACCCTTTAATAATGTAAGCTTTTAAAACTAGAAGTTTTTATCAGAAAGGGAAGTGCTGTGTTTTTCAGTGTAGAGAGTACTTCTTTTTTATTTGAGGCCACTGTTTATTTAATTGAAGACATTGAAGTGTGGAAACCTCAGTCTCTCATGTTGATTCATCAGATATCACTATGCAAAGAGTTTGTCAAGGCAAGCTTTGGTATGCAGAGCTCAATTTAGTGTGATGAACTGATTGTTTTGTTTTTGCCTGCTAAATAAAATCTTAATATCATGAAAAGAAAGTTATCTGTGAACTAAATAAATGTAAGTTTAAACAAGATCTTTGAGGGTTTTACCAATTTTTACATCAATGTCACTTTAGCTGGTGACATTTAAGATTTTCTCATATCAACATTAATTACAATTTATTTTAACAAACCACAAGTCAACTATCAATTTCAATAGTATCCAAAAAAAGCAATTTTAATAAAGTAATCAATGACATATAAATATAAAAGACATTTGCCCTTTCAGCCACAGAAATGCCTTGTTTAAATCCAAACTGTGACCAAGACTAACAAAGTTTCACTCAGGGTTGTGTGCATGCTGCATGTCACATATATCACTGATAAATACTGCTGACCATTCTAACTGCTTGCTCTGCTCACAGACAGAATGACAGACAAAAAGATTCAAAATTGAGATTTTTCATGGCGTAAAACTGCAGGGCTCCCCAAAGCCAAGATTAGTGTTGTTGCTCACTTATTGACTTTGAAACGCTTGAAACATCAGCTTTCCTATCATCTCAAGGCAAAATTAATTTGTTTATCACATAATACTACAATACAATAGTTTTTTTAGAAACCATATATCTAACATTCTCACAATTCCTGTTATGTTTTTGAGGTTGGAAACATGCAAATAAGACAGTTTTGGACTCATGACTATTTTTGTTCCAGCAGTAGCCGCATTATAAGGTCCTGGTGTAATGGCATATCATGAGTCAGAATTTTATTTTAAAAAATTACTATAAATTACCAAAATAAAGGGTTCTACTTTTCGCTAAAAATTAAAAAAAGAAAGCTTTATAGGGACTTTAATCTAAAAAAAATTGAAAAAGTAAGCTTTATCATGACTTTAAATCTTGGGCCGTCATTTACAAATTAGTAGGACACTTTAGAAGCTATAGTGTAGTAATTATCACTTGTTTTCTCTAGAGTGATGATGATCAAGGAATGTTATATAGCTATACAATCATTACAGTTGATGCTTCCTCAGAGTTTAAGTGGCTTCACCACAGAATGCCTGTAAGTACACAGCTCCTGTTTGCAAACATTAGGTAACCAATTGTTTTGTTGATGTGTCTTCTAAAGGAACAGATGTACCCTAGGTGCCAAATGAATGTCATTGGAACTTATTTATTTTTGATTTTTTTCTCCGTCCCTGGAACCATAGTTATAGTTGTGGTACGATCATCAAGTGGTCAGAATTTCAAGATATAAATTTTACTGATCCGTCCCTGTTTTTGTTTGGATTACAGCTTGGGCAACATTATTTTATTCTCCATTTATTGTGATCCTCCTTTTATTAAATTTTGAGTTTATCACCACTTCGTTTATTTTCGTTGGGTTTATTTAGCGCTCAACCTTCAAGGCTAGAGGTCCTCATTTCAGTTTTCAGTGATTTAATGTCTGATTGTTGTGTATAACTATTATGGAAACACTCTCAAAAATGACGAAGCAAGACAAAGCAAAAATACTACAGCCAATCACAATGCCAATAATCCTGTCATCATATAGTTTACACCATCACCTGATACTGGTTGCAGTCAAAATGTCATGTTTATGTATTACCTTTCAACACAATTGCAGAACAGGTTGCTAATTATCTAGATTTATCACTCTTTTGTGATAAATGTAGAAAAAATAAATAACCCATTGCTTAGAAGATATATGGTTAAATCCAGTTCAATACAATATGGTGGTTAAAACTCAACAAAACCGCTGACCTCAACTGAGGCCTTCAAGTATGGTCGATCCACTGACCACTTACAGAGTAAAGTGTGAGTCTATAATGTAACTGTCGTTACATTCACCCCGTCCTTCCAAGATTGAGTCCTCTTAGCGGTTACAAGCTCCAACCACCAAAGTGGTGGCTGTAAGTCACTCATTTGAGGCTGCAAAGGTTCTGCTTCTAAACTCACAGGTGATGACAGTGTTCTCAACTAATGGTGAAGCTGGAGTGGCCTTCGTGGCCTGTAAGATCTGAAGAGATTGGCTGTTTAGGGTAAAGATGCTTTGTTGCAGCTGTAGTTTCTCTGGGCCGTTGTAGTAATGCACATGGGTGAGGATTTGCATGGAGTAGTTCTAACTCCTCCACCACTGGCTGAGTCTTGAGAAGAACTCGCCCATGCAAAGCAAGCCACATAGGGATGGAGTGGCCTGGCAAAGATCTTCGGGAAAACTGGTTTCTGTACACAAGAACAAGTGAATGGAATGCAGAACATCCAGAAGAACTTCCTGCCAAACCTGATGAGCAAGTTCTTGACTTAAGTGTTTTGTAATAGCTTTCCTGATTACACCATTGTACTTTTCCACTTGCTCATTACCTTTTGGGCGTTGGTCGCTCATCTTGTGGGCACTTCTTTCACTGAGAACTCTGATGCATCCCAATCTGAGTGGACGTATCCTGGCATCCCAAGAAGGGAGGAAAGCGAAATGAGGCACTTGATGGCTGTATATTTTAGACATTTTGTTATATATAAATGGGAAACTTGAAAACTCATCAATGATTGGTTTCCATTACCGTTTGGTAAGGGTCCAACATGTAGAAAAAAGTATAATCAATATAAAGAATTATTTGCAGAAGATTATACAGTCTTTTTGCTGAATAATCAATAATTTTACTGCGGAGATAGAATCGCACTCTACGCAGTGCGGTAAAACCGTGCGAGAGTTAAATCGGGCCAACTTGTGTGGCTGCAACCAACTACAGTATGTGGGAGTGTGAGGAAAAGGGAACTTTTGATGTATTGAGGAAAAAATAACAATGCTAGGTCTTGTAAAATTGAGAAAAGTCATGGAAAGTCATTGAATTTCAGAAGTTAAAAGAGTACGAAAAATTTTGGTTGTTCTTTGTTTTGCCCTTATGTTGCTGGTCAAACACATAAGACATTGATTTCAGGTCGGTCTTTGAAGTGAAATGCATTCCCGCTAAGAAGTGCTTCCAGTTTCACTCACCATCTATGATAACTCGGGCTTCTTCCTCTACGGACTCATGCTTAAGTTCACTGACTTGCAGGGCTCTGGAGAAGAAAGCAACGGGCCTTCCATTCTGATTGAGGCTGGCTGCCAGTGTGACTGCTGATTCATCTGTATCATCTTCAAAGGGGACACTTTCATCAATTGACCCGCTGAAGCCACTTTAACAATTTTCTTCAGGCTCTGGAATGCTTGGTGAGCCACCTGTGAGAAGGGAAATGACTTACAGCCGGTGACAACCTCGATTCTATCTGAGTACTGAGGAGTATACTGTGAGTAGAAGGAAAACACCCCTAAGCACCTATTCAAGGACTTGGAATCGTGCGGAATGGGGAGCTCGCGTAAAGGGCGCAGGCGCTCGGATCAGGACTTATAAGAAGGGGAGGCAACAGATTGAAAAAATGATTTTCTCGTCATTGCAGTGATTGTTCTTGCAGGTTCAGGAAATTTATTCAAGTTCTTGTCATGTTCGTCCTGGTCTTTCCCACAATCTGAAATGCTACCAAGGTACGGGAAAACTGCTTTGAGATCATTCTCTTCAATAACCGTTTCCCTCTGAAAACAAACTACTCTAATAGTGACGCCAAAGGGGAGAAAAGTAAACTGATAGACTGCCACGAGGTTACAAAGGCTGTGTAAGGTTTGACTTCATTCTTGAGTGGTACTTGACGGTTTGCGCTTGAAAGATCAATAGTGCTGAAGACTCTGAAGTTGGCGATCCTGTTAGCCGTGTCACTGATGTTTTGCAACGGGAAAGCATTGAGAAGCGTAAACCAGTTGATGGTCTAAAAACAGTCTAAAGCTAACCTTTTCTTGTGGCTTTGATTGTTTGTGTTTTTCTCGCCATGGCAAGAGGCTTGGTTCTAATATGCCTCGTCAAGCAGCATTGTCACCTCCTTGTCAATAAACTCAGTTTCTTTCTGGCTATATCATCGGGACTTTGTTGCGATTGAACAGCCATTGACACTAACAGACTTAGGGAATGGGCCTGGGACGATTGCGAGGGTTGTTGACCAGACTGCAGCTGATAGTTTATTTTTTGACTAAACTGGCTTTCCATTACAACCTTTTGCAAAGTGACCTTTCTTTCAACAATTTAAACAAACGCCTTCCCGAGTGGGGCACCTCGACAAGAATGTTTGCTGTTTCAGCAAAATTAGCAATTAGCCTTCAGCAATTAGCCTTCAGATACTGCTGCAGCTAGGATACCACCAGTATCAGCTTGGCAAGGCAAGAATCGCTGAGTAATTGGACAAATTGCGATATTGATGGGCTGTTGGAGTACTGTGTAAGACTGAGTTACCCATGGCAGATTCCAAGGTACAAGTTTGATCAAACATCGTCTTGAGATCAAGGTTTTATTATCCAACAGTTACGTCGTATCGAATTAGATTGGAGCCCAGCAATAAATGCATCCCATATACTCTTCTCGCAATACTGATTTGCTGTTACACTCTTAAAATTACAGTTCTTACTGAGAGTCTTAAACGCTTGCAAATATTTATCAAGTATTTAAGTTGCTTGTTGTCGTCAAGTGGTGAAGACATGATGTGCAAAGATTTCACTTCTTGGCTTTACGGAAAATGATTACAGTATCTGAGTGGCTTCATCGTATTCTTCAGTCTTTGATGTATTGAAAACTTGAGGCAAGACAAAGTTGGAAAGAGCAGTGAGCTTGTCGAGGCGTTCTTGGGGCAACACCAACAGCAAATTATTGAGTCTGTTTCCAATGTAGCCATTCTTCGAGGCTGAGCTGTCGTTCAAATCAATTTCCAACCGTTCTAGCCGCAGGATTTTTTCCATTTTGTTTCGATTTAGTTGAATAAATTGTAGAGAAATAAACAAGTGATTGAAACTCGAGTCTCGTGTAGTTGAAACTCGACAAAACCACTGAAGAAGCTTGGTCTGCTGACCACTTAGAAAGTACAGTATGAATCTGTATTTCTGTATAAATGTCATCAATAACATTTTCAGTTGTTATGTTTCCCATCAAAGGCTATCTTAAATGGTGACGAAGAGATAAAGCAATGGTTGGACTTTGGAGAAATATCATATACAAAGGTAAATTAAAGCAAATTAATAATTCTCACGTGAACTTATTGTTTTTCGTCAGGACTATGGTTATCAAAGGAGTTTGCTCATTAAACTTTGGCATCTTGAGAAACGTGGAAAATAACAATTTAAAAGGTGTGCCAATAATTTATATAAAAGTTGGTATGTACTGACTGAAAGTCAGATCATCATATAATCAGCAGTAGACTTCTCGGCCATCCAGCAATCGGGCATTCAGGTTTTAGGAATTAAATGAAACGTTAAAGATGATGTTTTAATTTAATGTTTTAACCTCTCCCATTAGTTGGTCTTTGATAACTACAACAAATTATTTTTTATTTTCAAATAAGCAGATGTAGATATAGAGATTAATCGTTTGTGTTAAAGTGCTACTGAAACCATTTTGTCATTGATACCTTTATAGCCTTAAGGGCTTTTCCAACAATTCTGTTCGACTGTAAGTAGACAAAAGTGCTTTCCCCGACCATATTAAGTCATTGAAATAAGCTTTCAAATTTCATTCGCATTCAGTGCGAATAAAATCCAAACTATGCTATAATAGAACTATACTATAATATTTATACATGTATGTATATGTTTGTGGAAAGTGCCCTACTCTCCTTTGGCATCCATACTAATGTGGAAATTCAGGCATCCATCATAATGAGGAAATGCAAGAATGAGGCAATCGTAAGAGTAAAACCTAAGCTGTCCATCCTATTGTTAGCTTCGTTTTTCCCGCGAGTTGGTTATTTATTTGATTGTTTATTATATTTATATCACTATATTAATTTTAATATTAACTTATATTTTTACGTGCACGGCAAACCAATGCTTACAGTCCCTATAAAGCTTAATTTTTTTATTCTTATATACTTGTCAATTCTGTAACAAGGATGACTGTGATATATTGATCCCTAGGCACTAAATATCATCTCTTCCAAGAATTGCCTGCAGTGGTATCCAGTCTCAACTGTCGTGAACAATTCCAAAAACAAGAGTGCTGATTGTGTTAAGAGAACTGAAATGTATGGGGAAGGTTAACTTGTTGCAATATTATTATAATGTCCAATAGGTGGTACCCGTTTCCAGCCTCTTTTTGTAAGAATAGCAAAAAGTGCAACATTGTTTTGTGAACGACAGAACATTCCTGTAAACATGGCTCTTAAGGACAACTAATTAGAATCATAGTTTGGAATGAACTAGTTGTGTAACCCCTTTTTAGATTGACTTTGTAGTTGGACTTTAACTGAAAACAATATTATTCTTAAACCTCAAAGTAATTTCTTACATTTTCTATTATGTCCTTACTAAATTATATAATAAACAAGTTCATGTGCCATTCGCACGCACATATTACTAGAATTCGTTTTTTATTAGGACATCAGCGGCATGACATTCCCTTCCAAAAGAGTGAATTTTCTATATAGGAAATTAACAATGCACTTTATTAACGCGATTTTGGACAAATTGCGTTAATTAAATGTATATTAATAGATATTGATGTAAATTTTATGCACGTTTTTTAACAACATTGTCAATTTAAAACATATTTTTTTCATTATAGAAAAACTTGAAACTATCAACGCTAAAACCAATCAATGCTTAAGTTCTAATAGACATTTATGAATTCCTACTAGGCAAAAAAGGAAAGAAAGTTGTTCTGAACGGGTGAAAAGCCGCGGGGATCACTGAGGCATTAAAACAATCCAGAATACAAGGCAGAGTTTCCCCACTAGATCCATTTGAGCAATCCTAAAAGTTAACAACTGTAAACGCTCCCTTTTTTCCATGGGGTATATGTATGTTGAGATTTTTAAGTGCAGAGATGTAAATCGCAAATTTGAAGAAATCGAAGTAACTAAAGCTTGTCGTAAAAATTGGCGTTAATTTAAAGCATGTAAACCTAATTTTTGTAAAGTTCGAGTTAAATGCAACGTTGTTTTCGTCGCGTTGTCAACTTGCATTGTTAAGTTCCTATAATAAGGTAGAAATCAAATATGCTAAAGTGTTTAAAAATTCTATAAAGAGAACACTGCTCACGAAATGGCTTAAAATGTAATTTTACTTATAATGATTAATAATATTTTAGCATTGTAGCTTTTTAGTAATTTATCAACCGTATTAAGTATTTTAGCACTTTAGGTCTTTAGTAATTTATCATCTCATTTTACTCGCTTTTATGCTATAGTAGTTTTTTTAACAGTTACCAATTGTCAAGCAGTTAATAACCTTATGTAAATCTTACCATATAAAATGTATGCATGTACGTATTAAAATTTTATGATATGCGTAACAATATGAATATAATATTATGAAACTATTCAGACTCAGTGAACTCCAGTCACTGAAATTTTTAATCTTTGTAGAATTTTGCTCTTTATATGTAACTTGAAAACCGTTTTTTCCCAAATTTGTATTTATTTTCTTCTCTATGTTTATTTGGCCACCAGCTGATATACAACCCCAGCCATCTTTGTTACTGTTAATTAAAACCATGTCTTTGCACTTTTTTTTCAAAAGCAATAAACCAGAAAAAAAGAGCACTGGAACACTGCTTTCCTACTTCTCGGTCAAGTCATCGCCAAAGAAAAATGATGAAACATCACAGGAGCCGCCTTCCAAGAAAATCAAGTCACAGTAAATTATCCATAATTATTATTAATGAAAACGTGTATATAGTTGTTGAGTTAGTTATCAGTTTTAAGGTAAAATTGAAATAACATTAATTAAGATAATGTGTATTTCAGTTTATAGTTAAATTACGAAAGTTAATGTGACTGCACCCCTGCAAGGCAGCTACCCTTGTGGATCTGCCAGAAAAAATATTACATGTTAGAGGTGTACCAAGAATGACCCTTGGATCTGGCAGTGGTTCGTTACAGTTTTAGAAGTCAGCAGTTACAAGGATTCTTGTGCAAAGGAAGTATAAAACTTTCAAATGAACAGCAAGAAAATGCGATCAAATCGAGAATACGACCAAAGTTTTACCTTATGCTTGATATTTGTGGAAAATCAGGCTGTATGAAATTAGTTAAATGTCATCTTAGTAACAAAAAAGTAAAAAAAAGATTAGTTGCGTTGAATTGTGGACCTCTTGTCCTTTAAACGGAGGCTCAACTTTAACCGTTAAGCTGATTCCTTGTCTCGCTGCACAACAATAGGATTTTGTTCATATTTTGGAAACTTGAAGCTGTATAAGGAGCTTGCACACTTTTAGGTCTCTAGAGACTAATTGGCTCACAAGATCTACAATGTTCAGTAGCAAATGTTTTTACCTAAAAATTGATAAAGTTATTGGAAAATAGGAGCTTTCTTAGGCTTTAACAACATGCGACTTTAGAGATAAAAAACTGGAGTCTTGCATCAAAAGATCAATCTCTCACATGAAAAACTTTTAAAATGGCTATTTTTAAATCAACCAAAAAGTTTATTGGCTCATAAGATCTACAGTGTTCATTGGGTTGGGTAGCAATTTTTTTACCTAGAAATTAATCAAATTTTTGAAAGATAGGAGCCACTCTAGGCCTTCTTGTGCTCCTTCCAAGTATGATAGTTTACGACTTAAAGGACAATGGTTCTCACATCAAGAGGGCAATTTCTCCCAAGTACATGGAAAACTTTTAAAATAGCTAATTGTCAATCAACCTTAAAGTTGTTAGATTTCAAACTTTTACGTCGCTGGCCCATTGGCTCCATCGAAAAATCAACAATTGAATTAAAATCTTGTTAGTACCATCGAAGCCTTCAAAACCGCATTGATCAGAACAAGAGTTTGCCGTTCAAAGTTTGCTAGCTCGAAGAGATGTGTTATCGGTACTTCCAACAGGATTTGGAAAGAGTCTTGTTAATTCAAAATGTTGATGGAAATGAATTCGCAAGAAGGAACAGCGAATTGTGGTTGTGTTTTTGTTGTTTATCCGTTGAAGTAAAACGTGGCTTGTTCTCGACGCTACGGGAAAGCCTGTTCACGGGCTACACTGAACTGTTTTTTTTTAAACTTAATTAGAACATTGAAAGCTTAGTCTGTGGTTTGCAAGTAAAGAAATTAAATTAGAAAATTTTCAAATGTCAAGGTTTTGATGGGCTTTGGGTACCCTAAAAACAAATTCTCATCCTTCACACATGGGAAAATCTGAAGTTTTTGGCTAAATATTTCAATTGACAACAGTCTTTTCGCTGTATCTCTGTGATTTTTCTAAGTGTCTCACAACTTTTGCGTTAGATGGGTCGACTCCAAGGCTTAGTTTCGGTTCTGATGTTCCGATAAATATACTTTTGTATGTCACGAACTGACATTTTGCTGTGTTGGTAGAATCGACTCAGTTTAGGTGTTTTGGACAACCTTTTCTGAATACTCTCAGAAACGAAATATCTTCCTATGTTTACCGGTAGATCTATGTGTTTCTACAATAAATAGTAATAGTTCCAAACAAAACTCCAGTAATCCAAATTAATTAATGAAACACTTTAGCATCCGAGCTTGGTAAACTCCGAGCTTATTTTAATTTTAAATGAGAACAACATTTTCAAAAAAATTGTTTGGATTCTTGTTAAACAAAGACTAGCCAATATTTTTCATGATACTAGCACTTATATTTTAGTCTTTTTAAATCGCTTCTAGTTTTTTAAGAACTGAGTGATCTATTGTAATACACTGGATCTGTAAAACTGGACTTCCTGTAAATTATTCTTGTTTTAAGATTGCTTCAATATCATGGAGTTCAATCGTGTCAATCTAATCTGATCAAACTGATGTCTGACACTTCCTAAGTCTTGCCGCAGCCGGATTTGCAATATGTGCTAATTCACACCACTTGTTTCAACTAAATCTCATACTGTGGGAATAAAGTATTTAGTTAGTTCGAGCTGTCCGCCTCAACTAGCAATTAGGCTATACAGTGGGCATGCTTTTTTTAAAAACGTAATATAAAACCATATTTGTTAATAAAGCTTGAAACAATTAATTCTATGTAACATAACTTAAATAACAATTGTCAACACACATCAGGACGTTTTATAGTTCTGTAAATGATTATCGAGAGTCCTCGGCTGTGCAAAAATGTTGTTATGAAATAAAGCATTCGTTGAGTTCATATTTGATAATCCTGTTCATGTTACTAGCTTCTTGAAATTTAGTTCCACAGTTTTGATTTCCCGCGCTCCGCCATTTTGAAACGTTGCAGGGGCTGCCGCCCTGTAACTGCAACACGTCGCATTTCAAAATGGTGGCGCGCTGGAAATCTAAACCATGGATCATCAACGGCTCGGAAACTTTTTGGAATCCAAATCCTCCAACCGGAACTGAGTATCTTTCAGGTCAGACCACAACCAGCCAATAGGAAGCAAGGGGAGAGGCTAGGGTCTCTATAGATGTTTGGCGCGAAAATTTTTGTTGTGATTTACTTGATCGCTAAAGGAAAAAGGAAAGAAGATGGCGCTGGCGAATGACTAGGTTAGACCACTGGGTCCCAGGGTAATTGCCATGACAACCCAAGGGGTTTTTAGGAACCGGGCCCTGATTATTAGGGTTGTGAGTAAGGGGGAAATCCATGTTGGTGATTTCTGTAACGTTTGTAAAGATGTTTATTCCGGAAAAAATGATGGTTTTACTTGACCTAAACAAAACCTGGTTTTGAGTTCTGATACTTCGTTACTCATTTCGAATTTGATTGGAACGGCCATTTAAACATTCACAAAAAGAGATTCGAAGAAATTCGCCGTTTGGTTCTTTGGGAGAGAAAAAGCAGAGACGGATTTACTTGAACTCTTTTCAACGACACCCATTTGTCGATAACTGGAGCAGTTGATAAAAACTGTGATTCGGTCGATTCGTGCTTACCAAGTCCTTTATTTACAAAAGTACATGTAAATCAAAAGGTGACCAACCTTACGTTTGGTAGCGGCGTTGATGATACAGACATGAAAAACCTTTAACATTTCGGAACTCTGTTTATCGAAACTATGTAGTTTGTTTTCAGTTTGTGAAATTTTCCCGCTGCATCCTTGCTGACGCATGTATGCGAGACTTTGTCCATTGTTTGACTTTCAATCTTCATTGAAATGGTCAAGTTATTACAACCGAATGGACAACCGGTTTTCATTTTGCAGGCATTTTTTTGGTAAGACTTCAGTACTCATACGTACTTAGTTATGCATGCAGTAATGGCCGCCAAACCTCAAACTTTTACACAGTTTATGGTCGCCAAACTCCACATTTTTAGTTCGGGAATTAAAAGATACAATCCTTACCTCAACCCTAACAGTGAATTCTTCAAGAGTTTTTAGTTGCTCGTACAGCGAGGTTTACCTCCGATATTTGTCTGAAGATCAGTAGCTTCGTATGCATAATGAAGTATAAGTGAGTACGGAAATTTAGCCCATTTCTTGTTCACTATTTATCTTCATTTTGTCCTTCTTCACTTTCAACTTGTACAAGTTATACGGCTTATTCTTGACAACTCTTATTTTGAAGCTGCAAGATCTAGTTTAGTGTCATGTATCTATTTCAAATCAACAGATTCTGGAACTTGCATTTCCAGTAGTAAATTTGTCTTATATTTTCGTTGTTGTTTGACTTTGTGTATTATATAGCCTTCGAAACACCACGTGTTGTTGTTTCTGTCTGTATAGTTTTATTTTTAGTTGGGAGTTTAATGCCAAATTCCAACATGTGATTGTGATGGTGTTCTTTAAACTACCATAAAAATTAAGTAGTAGGTAATGAGATGATAATTGAATTCCCCTCCTCTGTTGTTTAAAATCGTTGTACTGTAGACTGTAGAAAACGGGTGACCTGGGCACACAAAGATTCGAGCCCTCTGAGACCGACCCATTGCAAAGAACCAGCTTTGTTTTTAACGACGAGTAGACCCGAAGTAGCTTGTCTTAAGCGTCTAAGTGCACAAGAAATCAGCTTACACAAACGATGTGTGTGGACCAGGATGACCCAGAACATTTTGGACGACCTAGAGCATTGTTGGATGACCAATAGCATGATTGGACGATCATAGCATGGTTGGACAACGCAAAGCATAGTTGGATGACCCGGAGCATTCTCAGGTTACCCAGAGCATGGTTGAATGACCTATAGCAAGATGGATGATCCAGAGCATGATTGGATGATCCTGAGCATGGTTGGATAACCCAGAATACTCTTTGATAACCCAGAGCATGGTTGGATGACCCATAGCATGGCTGAATGACCCATAGTATTGTTGGATGACCCATTCCATGGTTGGATAACCCAGAACAATCTTGGATGACCCAGAGCATGGTTGAATGACCCAGAGCACGTTTGGGTGACCCAGAGCATGGTTGGATAACCCAGAGCATGGTTGGATGACCCAGAGCATGATCGATGACCCAGAGCACGGCTGGATGACCCAGAGCATGGTTGGATGACCAAGAGCATGGTTGGATGACCCAGAGCATGGTTGGATGACCCAGAGCACGGCTGGATGACCAAGAGGGTACGCACTTGTTCACACGGCTCAAAAGGACCTTCATTGATATGCATGTTTTAATTAGACACCAGTCTTCTGCGAAGGTATTTGATTTTCAAAACATATCCACATGCGGTCGACGAAGCGGAGTTCATTTATAAAGCTTTCTGAAACTATCCGAATTCAGATTTCCTAATCATACTAATTATTTCGAGCGTTTTTGTTCGTAAGTTCTTGAAAAAGGACTACTTAAAACTCACTTTAATAACCAATTTTTATTGTGTAAACTCATCTTGGGCACCCAAATGAACGTTTTTAATAAAACCGCTCGTCATTAGTTTAACGTACACTATAGTATATATTTATACACCATACAGCCAAAAAAATGAAACATCTCAAAATCCCAATAATTTTTCAAATTTTCCATCTACAATAACTCACAAAGTTAAAGCAACGGAGAGGATCGACATGGCAGACGTGCATGCCTATTTCATTCGGCCATGCAGCTGTTCTTCGATTATAGATCTCTCAATCAGTATGTATTTTAACAAGTGATTGACTAAGATTGTGTATTTTATTCCTATTTTCTCAAACAGCTACAAAAATGACCAGCAAAACAGTTGCTATTTTAATCCTATTTTTCCCCTTCATCACTAAAACAGTGGCAAAATAGATTTAAAATAGGCTATTTTCTTTCTATTTTCTGCCTACATTATACAAGCTAAATGCCATTTCTTGTGCAAAATATGAATAAAATAGGCTATACCACAAGGCTATTTTGTCAAAGACTGTTGAATCTTGCCAAAATAGATTTAAAATAGGCTGGATGACCCAGAGCATGGTTGGATGACCAAGAGCATGGTTGGGTCACCCAGAGCATGGTTGGATGACCCAGAGCACGGCTAGATGACCCAGAGCATGGTTGATGACCAAGAGCATGGTTGGATGACCCAGAGCATAGTTGGATGACCCAGAGCATGGTTGAATGACTCATAGCATGGTTTAATGACCCAGAGCATAGCTGAATGACTCATAGCATGGTTGGATGACCAAGAGCATGATAGCTCCTCCCGTATTTGACGCCCTTCAAAATTCAAATTTAGACCAAGCGGTGTTTCAAATGAGCGATAGAAATTTTAAAAAATCATAACCGTTTCTTCAATACAGTGAAGTGAAGTTCGACTCGTTTTTCGTTTTATGAGAAGTTTCGTCGAAATTCCAGAGAAATTTTGTACCATTTTCGGCGAAGTTGTTACAACCCCTATTAGTTTCGCTCATTAGAGCCTAACACATGTCTTGTCGAAACTTCGCGTGTTTAATGCTGTCATTTCGTTTTATCATTTTAGTATATTATGTTTCGTTATAATTCCCCTCTGTTTGAAACAGAAATAAAAAACTTGTGCGTCTGAAGTAATTTGTTATTTTATTCATATATTACATGAAACAGTTCTACACACGAATAGTCCGTTAATTTCAAGTCAAGTATATTCGGAGGTTGAGTGACAACTGAAAGCGACGAGCGCCTGGCAGTCGTTTTTATAGCCCGTGGTACATGCTGGAAATCTATGGGTAATGACTTTTAGAACCAAAGGTCAACAGCATGTCATCTCACTTTAAAAACCAATGTGTATCAGTTTATAAACATCTAGTAGGTACTAAAGTCTCATTTTTGCAGTTAACATTAATTTTTGAATGTTAAAGTTAAAATCGTGGCTCATGTGGCACGTCGTTTTTATAGTGCGGGTCCCTGTTGGTTGCCCGTGGTTCTGCTAGAAATCTATGGGTAATGACTTTTAGAACCAAATGTCAACAGTATGTCATCTCACTTTAAAAACCAATGTGTATCAGTTTATAAACATCTTGTAGGTACTAAAGTCTCATTTTTGCAGCTTAACTTTTTAGAAAACTTTACTGAGCTTCGATCTTAAACTGAACATTAAATACTTGGAAAACGCCTCGGGAAAATGACTCAGCCAAAATCCACGATAGATCCGTGGGGAACGATTGATCAAATTCGTTTTCCAATATATGTATTGCAATACCTTAAGCTTGTTTTTCTTCGGTTGAAACATACACAGAAATAAAAACAATTTAAGAACAATTTGAGGCAAAAATTTAAGAACAAAGAGCCTCGGCCAAACTTACTTGTTCTTATAAAAAAGCAAATTCTCAGATCTAATCAAATTAAGACATGCTAGAGTAGAGAGACAGTTTCGTTGACCAGTCATTTCTTTTTGCAATAAATATTTCTGTCAAAGAACCGTCAGAGTATTTAAATACTTACTTAATGGCATTTGAAAGGATCGTTTTCTTTTTTACTGTGTCCATCCTTTGCTTCAAATGTTCAGTGTTCTGGCTTCACATTATCATTTTAAAAGATGCTTCTTATTGTCACATTTAAGGTTTTATTTGTAACACGAGTTGACCCGGCAAGGCGGGTCATAAAGCGTGTAGCACGAAAGTTTTGCAAGAGTTTTATTTTGCGGAATGGCGATTTTTTGTGGTTGGAACTATCTTGTGGTTGGAACTATTTTGCGGAATGGCGATTTTTTCTGGTGGGAACTAATTTTTGCGATTCTCTGTTCAAGTAGCAGAATATTTAAGTGGAAGAACCTTAATATGGTATGTTTAACTTTTATTCTACGGTCTGTTGAGTCAAAGTTCACTCTACTTTAATATTTATTGAAGAATAATACGGTAAACACTGTAATATCTTACTGCACAAAGGGACTGGACAACGGCAAAACAAAACTAAAGCCTATTCCTACCATACACAACAAAACACTCTTACGTTAATACGGTATCAATACACGCAGAAAAATCCCCGGATCATCGACAATGGATGGGAAAAACGCGGCATCACAGACGCCCTAGCAAATGGTGTTCCTTCAGATGACCCATTCGCACCAATCTGATAAATGGATTCCTGTTCACTTGACAATTTGTGTTCTTTGTACAATGTTTTGTTTGCGTAACAGACTACCGCATTATGTTTAAGTCCAATTTATAACGCCCAAGTGACACAAGTCCATTAAAAGTAAAGTTAATTTTTGCGGCGTTATATTTTATGGGTTTTTTTTCTGCGGGAATTAATTTTTGCGGATCGAGGTCAATCCGCAAAATTCGCAAAAAATAGAACCCGCAAAATATACATGCTAGACGGAAGCCATCCGGCTAGACAAGTTACTCGGCATGACAGATCTTTCAATCCACCTTCGCGGGTCGTGGTAAAATTTTCGTACTCACCCATACTTAATGATGCATACAGTAATGGCCGCCATACTTCATATTTTCATGCCTTTCATGGTCGCCAAAACCACATTTTCTTTTCGGGAACTAAAAGATATCATCTTTACCCCAACCCTAACCATAACTACTAGCCCTAACAGTGATTTCGAGAAGTTTTGGTTGCTCGTGAAGCTAGGTTTATCTCCAACATTTTGGTCTGAAGATGAATAGCTTCGTATGCATAACGAAATATGGGTGAGTAAAGAAGCTTAGCCACGCGGGTTAACGCACGGCCATAATCAAACATTTTAAGAAATGTGTAAAGAATATTTGGATAATTCGGAAGGATTTGAATTATCATTTCGAAGCGCTGTTGGTACAGTTTGGAGGTCCCCTTTGTCCCTCTTCCTACAGAAAAAGGGTACGATGGATTTCATTTATAAAAACAAGGGAGTCTATACCACCAAGGAGCAAATCCACCACAAGGGAAGACTGAAGGAAAAAAAGATGTTACGGTCAAGTTGATGTGGACAAGTTTTTGGAACAACATCCCACAAGTGCAAGCAGTCGAGATAACCAAAAAGATACTGAAATAACGCAAAGGTATGCCATTTAGATAATAAATGTATTTGCATGACACCAACAGGTTGTTCATGATGTAGCATTTGTAATTTGACTGTGTTTGTAAATAGTGTTTTACATTCATATACTAAAGTATGTTGGCATACCTCCTTGTGGTACTTGCTGAAAACCTATGGGCAATGACCCCTAGAGCCAAATGCAAACAGCATATCATCTCCTTAAATTGTGTTATATAGTTTGTCCAAGTTAGGGGAAAAGGTGTACCAACATTGTTTTGAGTTGGAAATTTTTTAAATAAGTTGATTGATAACGACCCTTAAAACAAACTGTCAATGGGCGTTTTTGCACTATACCTTCAGACCTTGACAGAAGGAACACCAGAGTGTGTTATGGGTTTGAGTCTCATTGACGTTGGAAAACAGTCAAAGAGTTTGTACATGTGCAATGGATTTAGTCATGAAATTTCATCACCCACTATCTTAGTTGTCGAAGCAGGTTTTCAAAATAGCTCCAATTTTACTACAAAACAGTATTGCTTAGTGAAGGGACTTGTTTCTCAAAATATACATTGGTTGTTAAATTGTACATAGTCTTTGGGAGTCCTGTGCTGTAAGATTATGTTTTACAGTAATGTTCATTTACTGTAAGGGTATTTTACAGGAAGAATGTAGTGAGATGTTGATGTTAATTAATTCTTAACCTTGGAACTAAGAGGAAGGTTGCCCTCAGGCACAGAGAAGATAAAATGCTTATCATAAGAAAGGAACTTAATAGCAATGGCTGTATTTGACTCCTGTAGCTGTGCCAGGGCTAAGCCTGGTTACCTTCAGGAACCATGAAATGGACTATTGCACTTATGTTATTGTTGCCTTTAAGAAAAGTGCAATACCCCAAAAATCCCTGTGTTTTTTCCATAACCCAAGTAAGTCATTTTGTCTTCGCATTGACCAAAAAAAAATTCTTTGGCAAAAATTTCAGACCTGAAACCCTTTGGACCCCGGTGTGAGTGCATGGAGCAATAACAATACAAGGAAGTCAAACAAATGATTGTATATCATGTTTTTATTAGACATATTTTAGGTTTCAAAGTCAGTGCATGAGTTCTGTTTTGTTTCTAAAATATTTACAATTCTGTGCAGTGGCAGCAAATTTAACAATTTTACAGCTCTTGAGGTTTTGTGTGTACACAGTGTCCAACATTTTGAATCAAACTAACAAAAATATTTAATTTTACCCCTGCCTTTTATTGTGTTCACCCGAAGAAATCTTAACCATCAAACAGAGTGGTATTAGATTTGTCTGGAATACAATAAAACACTCATAAAATGTTGTCTTTAAACAGTTCATACAAAATTTAATCTTTCAGAGTCTAATGAGTTGATCTAGCAAAAAAATAGTCAAGTGTGAGTTAGGTGCGAGAAGTTTACCTTTCTTTTTATATAAGTTGTTTATTTTTGTGGCCATTAATTCACTTTCACACATCAATATCTGACAAAAGAAAACTGAATATTTTTACTGACTACTAGAATTAGCTTTTTGCCGGTTCATAAATTCCATGACCAAAGACCCCCTTTCTTGATGTACAATCAGTGGCATGGTGTTTGAAAGCAGCTTTTTTGGCAATATCGGAGCGGAATGATTCCAATTTTGCAGGAACCTATGGAGGAGGCAAAAGGGTATATAAATGCTAAGTTTTAAAATTACTTCCCCTTTGATAATACTGTAGTTTCAATATTAAGTTAGTGGTGATATATGGAACAACTAAACATAATCCTATCTTTCTTTCTTTCCACCAAGTTTATAAATAACTAATTTCTAATTATACATAGATCTCATATAAAATAAGTCACTTAATTTGTAGTAAGGGACCATTCATTTTTATGGGTAGGGGGGGGGGTCATCTCAAAAATTTGAGCTAAAAAGGGAGAAGGGGCACATTCCAAAAATGGGGTTGGCAATCAAAAATTATATTGTATTTTTGCCAAAATCTCAAATTCTGCGTCAAAACTGGATAAAAAACAAAGTTTAAAAGCCAATACTGTCTGGCTTTTTCTTTTGTTTGTGAAGTTATAGAAAGAATGACAGAATAAGAACAACCATGCAAATGCTCTTTTACTAAGCCATTAAAATTTCTTAAGGAAAATAGGGGGGGCATGCAATATTTTTCAGAGATTGTTTAAAAACCACCCTCCCCCCATAAAAAATGATTGGTCAATAAAAGGAATTCATCAAACTCCTTTTTAAGGTTAAAAAAAGAAATTCTCCCAAATGCTTACATGAAACCATTAATCTTTAGGAGGAATTATCAAAACAGCATTTTCCCTGTTTGGAATGGGGCACTTAAAGGGTTAAATATGCTCATAGGTGGGCAAAATGCCTTGACTATTGAATAAGGTTAGGTTAAAATCACTGTTACAAATTAAATATGAACCATTTTGTATTCAATCTAAGGCCTTTTATTCTAGAATGTAACACACAGTATGAAGTATATAGGGCATTACATTTTTATTATTTTTACTATGAAAAAGTTTACTTTAAAGATAGAAATTTAACTGTTAATAAAAGGATACAAAATTATTATCTGGTTGTATCAAAGGACTGGGATCAGTCTTTGCTTTTAATTCAATTTTTTTAGACAAGTTCGCCATGCAAGTAAAAAAAAAGTTAAGAATTTTCCGTTTTTTTGTGTGTTTTGCTCATCTTTTGAAGCTACTTACCCTTTGGAACTTAGGCATCTGCCACAGGGGGACCCCATCAACAGGTGGTTGGTGTTTTCTCAGGAGTGACGCTCTTGTTTCATAAATGTTGCTATCAACATGACGCTGTTGAAAAATATCGGGGATAATTAATTCAGGAACCTGAGTGTAGAATAATAACAATATAAATTATTCTGGCAGAATTGAATGTGACAAACCTTTTGTTCTTGCTTAGCTCTCATTGCATCTTCAGTTCTTCGTATTTCTTCCAGCCATCGGTCTTGGTATTTGTGGCAGATCAAATCACGAACTGGAGTTGAGGGTCTTTTAAAAAAGTAATAACATATAAATAATCCTTTTCTGCTAATTTTCTTACAATGAAAGTAACCAGTATTATACACTACATGGCAAATTTCCTGAACCTACAAATTTAAGTTGATCCAGATCTAGACAAGCAGAGTGAGTAGGGAGTCAGGATGGCCGAGCGGTTAGCGCTCGTGCCTCCCACCACTGTGGACCCGGGATCGAGTCCTGGTTTCTGCATGTGGGCTGAGATTTGTCAATCTCAATCTGACTCTGAGGGTTTTTCTCCGGGCTCTCCGGTTTTCCTCCCTCAACAAAGTCGACACTCAGCTAATTCTATCTGGCTGTGGAGCTGTGCTCCGAGGTCACGCATATGCGCCTTAACATGCTTTCGGTCAGACCTCGTTGAGCTGCATCCTTCGCAATTCAGTCCATGACTGCAAGTAAGGGCGATTAGCTCCCTAGATATTATTATTATTATTATTAGTGACTGTGACCTTAGTTTGGTTTCAACAGCAGGTTAAAATTTTAAAACAAATTAGTTAATGCAGAAATTGGGTTTGAAATGGTTAAAATAATTGAACAAGCAGTGAGAGAAAAAAAAAAGTTCTCCCTTTAATCCAGGCCCAATGGGAGTTAAGCACCCCCCTCCCCCCAGAGGGCAAAGGTCCACTTTTTTGTTGTTCGACCAATTGAGAAACCAAGTACATTATCTTATAAATTAATGTTTTTCTTAATATTGGTTTTGAAATTCAAGAGTTTGAAAAGTTTCGAGGTTCTTATGATTGGTTTTGCCTAATTTTTATATCCAAATTTTCAAAATAAGATTGTCTGAGAGGCCGAACCCCCCCCCCCCCTCCTGGAACTTTTGCCATTGCTGCTTGTTTGGTTGGTCATCAGTCCTCATTTGATTGCATCATCCCACCAAAAAACTGGCTATGGGCCTATAAACGATGTTTACTTACTTTGTTGGGAGGCCAAACACGGTGGATGGTGGAATCCTTTTGATCTTTTGAGTTATTTTTTCATTCCCAGAATCTTTCTTTCTAACATCATGGGTTGCTCTGTACTGAAAATGTTCCTGTGCTGAAGTCAAACCAACTTGGATAGCTCCTCTGTTAAGGGCAATGAAGTCCCTGCTAGAACGGGTTTTACTACTGTCTTTCAAGTTCAGTGGTTGGAGCGAATTGGCACGCCACACTAGGGCTATACAAAGGAAGAAAGCACTATTAAATTCATACAGAAGTAAAAACATTTCTCAGATTCGTAATAATTAATAGTTGTAGTAACTTGAATAGATTATATGATTAGTCTCTATTTTTATTCTTCAATTTTTTGGAAAATCAAGATGTTGGACAAATATTGAAACATGCAAGAAATTACTGGGCTAGAACAAAAACTATCAAGCAAGGGGGTGGGGGTGGGTGCTTTTATTTTTTTCTCTCTCTCAAATCCCCAACCTCCTTCCTTGGTGTTATTTTTTTGAGCCCAAGTTCTTGCACATTTACTTTGTCTGCCATGGATTTTGATTTAGTGATGAACTATAGGGAAAAAATAGGAACTGTTCATAAGGCTTGACTATATGGAACAGGTTAGCCTGGTTGAGTGGGTTGAAAACACAATCTTATATAGCTTGGTATTACATGAAATGAGCTGTACCGGTGCTCATTGCTTTATCAAAGCGAGCTTGGCCAGGCCAGCCCAGTTATGCAATTATAGGGGAAAAATTAAGCCCAGTTTTGCCAGGATCCCAGATGGTTGTTACTGAGATCTCAGCAAACCATGCTTAAAGAATTCCATGTAATTGGAGTATTTTTTACAGAGTTAACTCTGATAGCCGGGATCTCAGTAGAAAAACTCAGCCCGCTCAACCGAGCTAGCCGTTCCATATAGTTGTGGTCATATAAGTCTATATAACTTGAATTGAGTGAGAGCATATTTTTAAAATTAATAATTTTTACTAAACCAGTGGTGTTCTATTGTTTGATCAGTAATGAATTAACTATTATGTCAGCTAGAAGTATTTAAAAATAAAATAGCGTGGCATTTTAATAGCTAACCAGTCAAACATTTGTTTAATTTATTGAAAAGTTTTTACTGCTGAGCATGCAGTATTAATTCAAAAAGGTTTACTGTAAACAACTAATGGTAGATTTTAACTGTTAACAGTTTTGAAAAGCCCAAAATTTGGGCAGTTATTAGTAAACTTTGTTATTATATTAATGTTGTCATTATTATTATCATCATTATTATTATTCAATAAATACATACATCTTGCTTGAACAGTTACCAAATTAATGAAAATAATCAACCAAAAAAGAGTTTTTCAATGTTTTCTACATTCGCCATCTAAAAGTTGTTGCTTATGCTAATTAATATTCATTTTTATTAAATTTTCAATCTCGAATATTGCAATTTGTTGCAATTAGTTCATTCAATCTCGGTTATCAGCTCATATTCGGAGTTCACCAAATTTGGAAATTGACTGTAGTGTTTGCAAAGCCAAAAAATAGGTTCTGAATAAAATTTAGCAGTTATTTTTAAGTATGGAAGAGTTTAGAATACTTATTAAATTTAATTAAACAATTATTCCATTCGCGCTTGTTGGATATGAGATGATTTATAGCCAACTCGGCGCTACACGCCTCGCCAGCTATTTACCATCTCATATCCAACGTGCGCTCTTGGAATAACTGTTAAATAAATAGTACTTCATTTTCTCACCATCAGCAACACTGCTGTCCTTCCCTCCATTTGGTTTGCCATAAGTGAAGCCATCAGGGGGGAGGGTGAAGCATCTCCTTAGCGGCCTTCCAAGTTCCGACTGGTAATAACAACAGCAAATAATGAATTTGACTTGTTAATTGCAAAAGGGAAATAAGAGTACATTATTATTATTATTAATATTAAATTGTTTTTCTTCTTGCCACTTAGACTTCACTCACCTTTTGTAATAAAGGATTGTTGACAAGAGAGTCTCTTTGAACTCCTAAAGTTACAAATTCTTTGCTCATTATTTGTATGGCTGTTCCTAAGAAACAAAAAAAATTGAAGTTTTAGTTAGCATGCTCACAGTCTTAGGGGCCGTTGAAAAATCAATTCCATCCCACTTAACGTCAATTGGACATTAAGGTTTTAACCCCTCCCCCCTCCCTTAATTAACGTCCACTATTGTTTTTTGTATTCTATCTTTCACATATGGTACTATTTATAATAGCGGTATAATATGCATGTACACAAATCACAACTGAATAGGGCATTTATTTAGATATCATTTTAAAGCGCATTGATTCCATTTAAATTGTATTGAACAGAGTTTCTAAGCTCAATTTCATATGCTTTTCTATTCATTTTTTTATATTATTTCAAACCTTAATGCCTATGGTTAACTCCCTTGCCCCCTTGCCCGCCCCCATCTCTTAATGTCCAATTAACGTTAAGCGGGACAGAATCGATTTTCGGACGGACCCTTAGTAACCAGTGTAAAAGATACCATCAGGGTTTAGTACAGGTGTAAAAGGGTCTTGCACTGAACCTGGGGAACATTTGGGTCAACACAACTCTTTGGAGTTCATTTGTGCCAACCGGGCAGGGGTACTCAACAAAAGAGGGGGTAGGAATGGCTATCGGAAAGGTCCCAAAATACCCTGAGAAGTCAGAGGCCAAACAATTTTCCACCCAAAAATAACCTCTCTGTTTAAATAAAATGACTTCTTTTGGACCATCGAAATCCACAGTTTGGAGTACAACTTTAAGAAAATATAGCATATGTTACAAATATGAATATTGCGGTTGCCCCAGTTTTTCGGTGAGTAATTTATTTAAAACATAAACAATACGAAGTGGCGTGTTGACATTTTGCTATGTTTATCAGTTTACACAAACATGAGGAAACCACAAAAAAAATTCTAAGCATTCCAGTTTGATTTACAACCTAGCGAAAGCTATTGCCTATAACCATGAAAAACAAGTAATTTTTTTTGCGAAGATTTTCAAAGCTTGATCAGTGTAGTGATTAGTATTTTTAAAAAGATGTACATGTCTTGAAATACGATACTCCTTTCGCAAAATATAAGACAAAGCAGGAAGTATCTCATGAACTGAAAAGCATTTACGCTGCGCAGAGGTAGTTAAAACTGTAATGAACATTTGATTCGATTTCTGTCTAAGTAAAACATTCGATGAGATCGAACAAAAACTAGATACGCGTGTAATTAAACCTTGGGCTATATCGGTTCGTATCAATTTCCCTTACACTTTTCGACAACAATATTGTCACCGAACTCACTTCAGTTTATAGGTTTTCGTTACTTACCAATATAAAAATCTGTTTTTGCCAAAAAAAGCAGAAAAACGACGAAGTTTTCACAGCGTCCCTAGAAGCTTTACTTGTGATGGCCTTTGAAAAATGTTCTATGTTGCTATAGTAACGTGCTTGCGCGCCGCTGACCTTTTCATGCACTTCCAAGCCGTTTCTTTGGGGACCTTTGATTGGATGATTTTGTTTGTAAGAGCATCCAATCGTAAACGTTATAAGGTTTTAAAAATTATTCTGTTGTAACATCGCCGGCTCGAATGAGTTGTTTATCGTAGCAACCCTCAGATATTTCGGCCCGAAAATTACTTGCTGAAACATGGATGCAACGAAGAAACCCTTGCTCATTCCCCCGGAGTTTGCAAATTATGCCGAGAAGTATGGAATTTTTCAAATATATGAGGTAAAGGAACGCAGGAATAGAAATAATTACTACTTTATTTCACCTCGATAATTCTATGTAATGGCGATTCACAAGACAGGCGAGTACTATAGTGCTAGACACTGGGCCTGTATGTGTGTACTTGTCATTGATACTAGTACAATGAATTAACGAAGTATATTAAGAATATAATTATTTTGTGTATCTTGTGGTACTCTTTTTATATCATTTACTGCTATAAGTATAAGGTAGCTGATCAAATTGCGTCAATAGACTAGTAACGGTTTCATTAAATACAGACTGATATAGAATTTAACCAAGACTTTGAACTGCAAACCTGACCAGAGGCAGCTGGCAACATTGCTTAATCTGGGCAATTTGGGATGGGGGGGGGGAGAGAATGGTGGGGGCAGATGTTTTGTTAGGGAATTCTGTCACTAGTACTTCTTGATGTATGCACAAAATAAAGTGTTTTTGACCTTTACATTTTTTTTAGTTTTATTTTCAAAAAGCTTTCAGAGTGGAACTCAAAGCTGGTCAAAGTCAGATTTCTCATTTAAAATTTAATGCAGTAGAACCTCTGCTTAATGATCTTATTTTGGTGTTAATATTGATATTCCTGATAAAATTATCAACATTCTTTTGCCAAGCAAAAACAAATGGTTTGAGAGGAAGTGTGACCAAACCTAAAGACTTTTAACTGGTATGACCAGGTATTATCAGAGCTGCTACAAAATCCTATATACTCCTATATACATTACACTCCCAGACAGTTCTGGCAACACATTCCCTCTTGAGCAAAAAGACCATATTAAATATCTCGGAGTAATGATAGATAACAAGATTAACTGGAAACACCATATTTCTTTCGTCTGCTCCCGTGTTGCTAGAAACTCTGGCATCTTCTTCAAATTACGACACTATCTATCCCCTCTTCAGCTGCGACAAATCTACTACAATCTCATCCACCCTTACATTTCTTACGCGATAGTTGCCTGGGGAAGTGCCTACCAAACCAACTTGAAAAAACTTCAAGTTAAACAAAATCATATAGCCAGAGCTATCTTTTTCACCACTCTGTATGGGAAAAACACGGAAAGTGCGTTACCACTACTAAACCTGCTTGAGATACTTACAATAGAAAATACTTTCAAACTTCAAACGTTTAAGTTCATACATAGTTGGCATCACAACAAACTTCCTCCCATCTTCTCAGAATCTTTCACCTATGCCAAAAGTATCCATAAATATAACACGAGATATGCCTCTAAAGATAATCTATACAGGGTACGCACAAGAACTAATTTAGGCAAACAAACATCTGCATCGATAGCTTCTCAACTTTGGAAAGACTTACCAA
>JAOBAT010140408.1:0-34236 GCA_026413305.1 Hydrozoanthus tunicans
CCCATGCAGAATCAAAACTATAAGCAAAAATTTTGTTGCTATCGCCATCTGCTTCTAAGTTAGTCGTGACAGACTGCACAGGATACTTTACAATATCGAAATACACACTGAAAAGCTTCCTCCAGGGGTTCTTTGAAGAATTCCGACCGTGGCTGGTTTTTCTTGCTGCAACCCAAATGGTTAGATTTGTCCACCAAACATATATAAATGTCTATATAAACGGATCTGTGGCTAGCTGGTATCACAGTTGAAGTCGGTAACCACGAGGAAAGTTCACGTTTTTGTTTGCTTGGCTCTGATGCTTTGCTTGTTCTACGAAGCATGTTGTGGTAGCAATCATTTTAATTGGAAGAAAAGAGGAGATCTGCCGAAGGTAATGTAGTGGCTTAAAAGATATATAAATGGTGTGTAAGTTAGATTAGAATTCTTTTGGATATTGTCTGTAAACATTTTTCCCGATTAAACTCTACGTCTGAACCTTTACATGTTGTACTCACTTGACGACTCAGGTACACTCGTAGTCACACATTAAACACCTCTGATATGCACCATGGCTTTGATGCTTTGTGTGTTGTTCGAGGGATATCGTGCTACTGATGCCGGCTCTCCGTTTAATCTCGGAAAAAGAAAGGATTTTCCGTTGGTAAAATAGTTAGCTTACAGAAATAACAAATGTATAAAGTAGATTAGGGTCTTTTTTAATTGTCTTCAAGATATTTTTCCCAATTAAACGTACTCACATTTGATACCTCGCACCTTGTAAAGATAACGTCACACTGACCCATTCATACCCACCATGGCATATCATAAAACTTTCAGACAACAAAAATCTTTTGAGGTACAGAAAGAAAGACAATTGTTTCCCTTCTTGTTTTGCAGAGGCTGAAATCTACAAGAGTGTTTAAAGACGCGTTAGAAAACCAAATACGATCCGCTTTGCTAAAGAAGAACCGTCGAACACAGGCCAAGAACTTAGCTGATGGCTTTGATGATCAGTTTAATTGTTGAAAGAAAAAGCACTTGCTGACGCTGCTTCGTAACATGTAATTGTTTGATTGAATAAGATATTAAAAGAAATACTGTGTTATCTCTCGTACAGAGTGGTTTGAAACGGAAAGAAGTTGGGCGGGGAACTTTTGATAATAATCAGGCTTGAATGAAGTCAAATGTACGTAGCTAATATCACAACACGCAGACTCCAACAGTCATTCATCTCATTAACCGCCTTGTTAAGTCGATAATCTGGAATCAGATAGTAACTTGTGATAAGTAACTTCTTTTAACTCATTTTTGAGGTGAAGACAATTGAAATCGCTTCAGCGATTCGTTTCTCGCGTATGCAAAAATGTTAACTTTGTAAAATGCAGGACGTAAACCTGGTACAGAAGATGATGCAGGGAGTGCCACTAGCGCTGCGTAATAAATGAAGATGCGTTTTAAGAAAGAAAAGACGTCAAATATAGAGGAAGAAAACAGGAGAAATGGCAGCAAACAAACTCGTGCTAAGGAGGCTGCAGCTAGTTGAATAATTGGGCGAACTGAGGTACAAAGCAAAGGAGGGTAAAGAATCGACAAGTGTGGTGACTGCCAGAGCTTTTGTACCAGAAAGAACAAATCCGTCCAAAAGAGATGAAAATGAACAATATCGAGTTCAATTGTTTGTAGAGATAGAAAAATCGTTTTGTTGTCAAAATAATTTTGTTTTATAGAATAATTTTAAAGTGCAAATATAAATTTGAGTCAAGGCTGAATATGCAAATTCGTTAATGAAAATTTCATTACGGTTGGTGAAAGACCATACTGATAACAAGTTGTGATGAAATTTCGAACTACATTTAACGTATTGCCTTATTAAAAACACAGTAACGCACACCTAGCAATTTTTTCCGAGAGGTCTAGTTGCGATTAACCACCTAAGTTATAAAATCAGCTTTTTCAACTGAGTCTGCGGGCTTATTTAACCAGCCTAATACACAACCATATAATCGTTGGAAATGCACAACTTCGAATAGACCCGTTTTAGCTGCGTTATTTCATATAATGCGTGAAATACTATATTATACTAGAAATAAAGACCTCATCTGCTTGGCTCTTGCCAACCATTGTATCACCTATACCATCAAAATGGGAGAAGAGGGGATCTTCCGAAAGTAAGCTGTAGGCTAAAAACATTGAAGAAAAGAACTAGTTTGGGATTTGTGTTTCTTTTAGTATTGTTCTTAGAACATGTTTCACACTTAAATGCTACCTCACAAGCTTCAAATAACATTCGTATGCTTCACATCTGATAATTAAGTAATCGTGTAGCTGAATATTAAGTCTCATTACTTTACGAATAAAGGACATTTATCCACTTTATCCATTGTGAATTCTGCTAAGCAGAACCAAGAACCATAAGGAAGGAGTTTTTCCTTTTCTCGGTAGCAGAGGCAGAAGTCTTAAGGGATGTTAAGGAACGCGTTAGAGAAACAATTACGAGCGACTTTGAGAAAAAGGAACGATTGAACACAGCCGAAGAACTTAGAAGATGCGCAGCTTCGAAGATGAAAGAAGAAGATACATATGTTCTTAGTAACGTGTCACTGTTTGATTTTAAGAAGATGTTAAAACAAATATTGCAAACTTCTTTGTCGTACAGAGTGGTTTGAAATGGAAATGGTTTTAAAGAAACTTTTGGTGGAAAACCATTTTTATAGTCAGTAACAGTTGATGAATTGAAATTTGAGTTGATTGAGTTGTTTGTGTGTTGACTTTAAGAATCAGAGACGCATTAAAAAGAGGCGATGTCTAACTGAGAAATGAGTTATGACAGTTGTGGGTGTTAGTGGTTCGTGAGCACTTGTAAATTGTCTCTAAGGTCACAGCATACCGTACCTAACAGTCACTCATCTCACACTAAGTGGTTCTTAAAACTCCACAATATTGAAGATAATTAGCTGTAATCCATTAGAAACCTGCTTATTTTCTGAGAACAAAATATTCCAAATGGTTCCAGTGATTCGTGTCCTGTGTTCGTTTTTAATTTAATTCTGTAAAACGTTTGACCGTAAACCGTAGATCTGGTATAGTACAAATATAGTTAAGGATGTACAACGCTAGAAAACAAACAAAGATTTCTTTTAACAAAGAAAAGACGTCAACTTAGATAAGTTAAACTGTATTTTGCAGCATAGAAGCTCTTGCTTTTGAGAATGCAAAAAATGACTAAGGGGCAATTTGAGTTTGTACGCAAAGAAGGATACATAACCAACAGTAGTTGTGACCGTCAGAGCTTTTGTCGGCTTGTTCATCAAAGACATAAAAATGGACAATTTGTACAATTCAAGTGTTGAAAGAACATTTTTGTTTTAAACACGATGTTATTTAATGTTATAGTTTACACACAGGCAAAAAATAAACTTGATGATGAATGTAGAAACACCTTAATGAGTATTCTCGTGGGAGGAGCTGTGGTTATTGAAAGGTCCGGTTACATGTCTTCATTATGCTGTTAACCGATTGTCGTGAAATGTCACTAAAACCCGAACAACATTTAACGTACTATCTTATTAAAAACGTGCAAATGTGCATCTGGGACAATTGCTATCTTATAGTCGCGGTTATCTAACTGAACTTTAGGTTAAGTTTTTTAAACTAAACAGTTTTTGAAAATTTCTTGGGCTAATCTAACTAGCCAGGTATGGCAAGTAGCTATTTCTTGGAAATGCATAGCTTGGAATCTCATTGTTCCTTTAGTGACTTTGTTAGTATTCGTTACAAAGAATATTGTAGAAACAATTGAAATGTTCAATTTGCAGTCAATAATTGAAACCGCGGCAAGTTGTTTGTCTCAGTGTAGCAACACTCGAGTAGTTAGTTTTGCCAACCAGGATCTGCATAAACGGAACTTAACAAAGATCGACCGAGTTTGTAACACAGATGAAGGCGGTAGCCATGAGGATGCTTTAATGCTTTGCTTGTTGTACGAGGGATTTTGTATCACCTACCATCAAATTGGGAAAAGAGGAGGTCTTTTGAAGGTATGCTGTGGGCTAAAAACAAGATAAAACCTAGTTTGAGATTCGTGTTTCTTGTAATATTGTTCTTAAAACATGTTTCACACTTAAACGCTACCTCACAACCTTAACATGTTATTCGTACTTCAAAAACTTATAATCGGGTAATCGTATAGCTGAACATTAAGTCTTATTACCTCACAACTAAAGCACAATTATCCACATTGATCGATCACGAACTCTGTTAACCAGCAAACCTTGCATTAATGAGGTAACAACAAAACATTGAGAATCATAAAGAAGGAATTTTCCCTTTTTTGGTTGCAGAGGCTGAAGTTTTCAAGAATGTTAAGAGACGCGTTAGAGAACCAAATACGAGCGACTTTGACAAAGAGGTACGATCGAACACAGCCAAAGAACCTAGAAAATGAACAGCTTCAAAGATGAAAAAAGAAGTTACATATGTGCTTAGTAACATTTCACTGTTTGATTCTAAGAGGATATTCTTTGTATTCAATCACGTGACTTTTGCTTGCACTTGCACTTCCGGTAAAATTTGTGGTGGTCAACCAAACCAAAATGGCTGCCGTAGTGCAAGGACGTGTTCCAAAGTTATCAGAGTATTCTGCTAAATTAGACTCTATCTCAAGAGCAAGATACCTTGAAAAAATTCAGTTATGTAATGGAATAGACCCCTACACATTGACGAAGAAAGACTTTCATCCAGATCTGGATAAATATCCATCTGTCGAGTTTCCCGACATCTCGAACTACCTGGTGCTGCAGACGAGCTTCTATACAACCAAACAAATGAAGGCGTGGAAGAGTATGGAAGCTTACAACTTTTTTGTTTGTGGTTGGGTGAAAGATCTCGGGATTAAAACCCTACCGGACAACTCCTGGATCGTTTTTGCCAGTGTAAGTATATTTTTGTGCTTTTATCGAACATAAGTGCAAAAGACGCGTTGTCAAGGTTTTTTCGTCTAAACAAACACGATCGCGCAGTTTAAGTCATCTCTGCTCTTTTGTTTCTCGGTAAATCATTCTCAAAGGTCGACAGAGACGCCACTTAAGACCTGGGTGTTAGTGAAAGAAGAGGGAGAAGTGGTAACTGCCTACTGCAACTGCATGGCTGGGTAAGAAACATTAAATTTCCTTCGGTCGTCATGACGCTTCTAGCGAGGTGACTGTAGAGTGTAATGTACTTGTTGTCTCTCGTGTTTCCTGTGAAATATACCTTTCCATTCCAAAAGCTTGCCTAACACCATATTCCACAAACAAATACTTTAATTTTTTGCTTTAGTTTTAATGAATCGTTTTCTGTTTTTCCGTTTATCAGATTGGCAGAATCCTGTTCCCATGTTGGAGCTGTGTTATATGCCCTGGAGACAGTTGTCAGAATGCGCGACTCAGTCACCTGCACCATGGAAAAAAGCAAGTGACTCATGCCAGCACATGTAAACAAGGTAAAGGCAAGAAAAGGAAATTATAAACAGTAATAATGTTTGTTTCGAGGAGTTTTTAAAAATTTCAATTCAAATGACTGAGAAACCAATTCAATTTCATGCAGTGACAAAGGAATCTTAATCTCAATGTGTTTCAAAGTTTAATATGCACATAACATTGTTGTTAATAATAAATATCAAGACAACACTACTTTACAAAAATAAACAGTTTTCATTTTCATATCTGCTATTGACAGATTGCAGTTGCTCCTGTGGCAGAAATTGATTTCTCGTCAGCCAGAGCCAAGAAACAGAAACTTGATGACGCAATCTGTGGTACAACCCCTCAATGCAGTAAAGCCCCCTCTACAAAGACCTGTTATCGTGTATGCCCAGGCTCAGATGTATATAGACAGTTTTTTGAAGAACTAAATCGAAACTGCCCCAAAAGTGCAGCCCTTATGATAAAAGAAAAGTTTTATGAGAAATTCATCCCAAAGTCAGTATCAAGTACCTTCCCAAAGCCTATACTGGACTACAGAACACAAGCCAATCTGTCAGCAGGATGTGTTGTGTAAACAATGACAGAGGTTAATAATTTTTCTTGAACAATTTTTACCTAATTTTCATTAGAATATTTTCAAATTTTAACAACAGTGTGATACAAGATTAAGATATTTATTTTTATGTTTCCTTGGCTCAGAATAAAACAGTTATGTTCTTTGTGCAAAACTTAAACAAAACAATTTTTTGAGGTTGATTTTGTGTAAATGTGGAATGTAAAAAATGTATTGCAACTTATATTTTACAAGTACAGATAAACAGATATTGGCAATAAACTTATTATTACATCAAATACTATACAAAAGTGTCTCTCTTCACTCTTTCACAGTTAGTCAAATTAAGACAACTTTAGTAAGTCACTCTATGGGGACTACTGACTCTGATAAATTTGTAAGAGAACAACATATAACAGCTATTTTGTCAATCAGTGCAAGATTATCTCCTGGTTTCACTGCCATGTTCTCTATGGTCATTGCCCTGCTCTGTAAAATCTGATACTTTCGTCGAACCAGACCAATAACCCTCTCCACATGAATTCTTACACTGGCAACTTTTCTTGTCTCTTCAACTTCGTATGATGAAAGCTAAGATTTTCCTCTGGTGAATGCAGGAATTTTAAGAGTTGCACAATAGAAACCTACACTATCAGCAATATTAAAAACCCGATCAGCCAAAACAATGTCCCCTGGTTGCAGCTTATCCAAGAGTCCACTTTCCTCTGTGATTTTTTTGTCACTCACCCTTCCACCCCATGCTCGGGAAATGAAAGAAACCAGTCCTTGAGGTGTAATACCTATCAAAAACTTGACAGTATTATGGTGTTTATAATTTGACCAAGTTTGTGCTCGTGCCAACAAGTTCGAAGGTCGCTCAATGAAAACCTCGAAACAGTTAATTATAACAGCTACCTTTGACCCAAACGTCTGTCTAAACTCCATTGGCATTGTCGCTCTTAACATATCTCTTTCAGGCCATTCGATTAAAAATTCCAGTCGCTGGTGTAATACATTAAGCAATTTATGCCATATCCTGGAAGCAGTTGGTTGAGATATCTGGAATCTGTATGCTAAATCTGCAAGGGGTAAGTTCAGAGTCAACCCCATTAGCACAAGCATAAATTGTCCAAACTTGTCCAGGGCAGATAATGCAGTTGTGGAGATGTAAAGTTCACAAAGAGAAAAGACTTGCATTAGAACCAGGAAGTTTGGAAGTCCTGTATAAAATTTTGTCTTTCCTCATTGTTTTCAAATGACTTCAGGTTTAATCCTATATCTACTGCCTTGGGTCTAAGCTCATAAAGCTCAGAGTTCAGTTTCTGTAGCTCTTCTTCCATAAGATTAACGTCATTGAAAGCCAAGTCCGTTTGATATGCTACTTCGACTGTATTATTTACTGCTACGGTATCAGCCATCTCGTTCTGTGTTCCCATTTCTTGTGATTCTGATGTTTCCATTCTCATAAGATTATGAAACTCGAGCAAGGCATTAGCACCCTCTGATCGTCTTCGCTTCTCCTCTCGAGCCTGAGCTCGTTCGCAGCGGATTTTACTTTCTCTCGTAGGCATCTTCACTTTATCGTGGCCTAAGTTTTGTAGGAGCCCAGTCTATGTCGTTTTCCTCGTACAGATTGCTTGGACATCCTGATAAAAATTACAACAAATGCATAAGCTTCGTTTCTTCACTTCAGTATCATCGATCAAAAGTAACAAAACACAAGTGTAATTTTGGCCTAACAACGCTTCTTTCATCAGTATCTACAAGGAAAACTCGAAGGAATTAATTACTGACGTATGTCTTCTCAATTCACAAACCTTTTACAAAGTGTTCACTGCAAACTCTTGCATGCTTCGATTGGGCGCCTTTCGATTTGAGTGAGAGGTTTGAAAGCCACTTTTCTCGTCGCCTCTTTCTGTAACTCTGAGCTTGAGTAGTCTCTTTTATAACTTCACGGGGAACCCTGAAGAAACTCCTGTCGTTTTCACGATTTGATCGATTCGAACAACCTAAAACCACGCAAGCATAAGGCATTTTCTTCCAGCTAAGCTTTTTTCTTCTCGTGACCGCTTGTAAACATCGAGCCGAGTTGACCACCACAAATTTCTATGCATATCTAATGAGGCGGACGTGACGTCATGTGAATATAAAGAATTAAAAGAAATTATATGAACTCTGTCGGATAGAACTGTTTGAAATGCAAATTGTTTTGAGGAAACTTTTGACGGAAAACCATGTTTATAGTCAGTAACAGTTGATGAATTAAAGTTTGAGTTGATTGAGTTGTTTGTGTGTCGACTTAAAGGATCAGAGACGCCTTAAAGAGGGGCGTAGTACCAACTGAGAAATGAGTTATGACTCATGACTTGTCTATTAGTGGTTTGTGAACACTTGCAAATTGTCTCTAGGGTCACAGCGTGCCGTTCCTAACAGTCACTCATCTCACACTAAGTGGTTCTTAGAACTCGACAATTTTGAAGATAATTTGCTGTAGTCCATTAGAAACCTACTTATTTTTGGAGAAAATATGTGGTTGGCGACAGGCGAGGTTACATGTCTCCATCATGCTGGTAACACGTTGTAATGAAATGTCAAACTCTATCATCGTTTAACGTTTTGCTTTATTAGAAACATGCAAGTTTACACCTGGTTGAGGTTTTAGCCTAGTCGCGATGAATCAGCCTTTTACTTATAATCTTTAGTTCTTGAATATATAGTCTGTGGGCTTATCAAACTAGCCGCATGTAACAACCAGATATTTGTTGAAAACACACAGATTGCAATATAACATTTTTGTTGTCATTATTTTTCCGTTTTAATTTTCCATTTGAAATACTTGAGAAATAACAACAGTTTATTGCCTGTAATAAGTAATTCCGACCGTGGCTTATTGTTCTTGTACCAACCAGATGTTTAGTTTTATCCACCGGTACCAGAGTCTATATAAACGGAACTGTTGCAAACGGTTTCACAAAGATCAACCGAGTTTGTATCACAGTTGAAGGCGGTAACCATGAGGAAATTTCACGTTTTTGTTTGCTTGGCTTTGATGCTTAGTATGTTATACGAGGGATATTATAGCACCTTCCATCAAAATTTTGGAAGAGGGGATCTTCCGAAGGTAAGCTGTAGGCTAAAAGCAGAGTGAGGATAAGACCTAGTTTGGGATTCGTGTTTCTTATAATATTTTCCTTAAAACATGTTTGACACTTAAACGCTACCTCACAACCTTCAAATGTTATTCGTACTTCACAACTTATAGTCGAGTAATCGTATACCTGAAAATAAGGTCTAATTACTTAACAACTAAAGGGCAAATATCCACATTGATCCATCATCAACTCTGCTAACCAACAAACCTTTCATCAATCAGGTAACAACAAAACGTCGAGAATAATAAATAAACCCTTTTCGGT
This sequence comes from Hydrozoanthus tunicans, assembly GCA_026413305.1. Taxonomy (NCBI): domain Eukaryota; kingdom Metazoa; phylum Cnidaria; class Anthozoa; order Zoantharia; family Hydrozoanthidae; genus Hydrozoanthus; species Hydrozoanthus tunicans. The sequence goes on from JAOBAT010140408.1 coordinate 9,414, forward strand.
TGCAGAGGCTGAAGACTTCAAGGATGTTAAGGGACGCGTTAGAGAACCAAATACGAGCGACTTTGACAAAGAGGTATGATCGAACACAGCCGAAGAACCTAGAAGATGAACAGCTTCAAAGATGAAAGAGGAAGATACAGATGTGCTTAACAACATGTCACTGTTTGATTTTAAGAAGATATTTAAAGAAATATTGTAAACTCTGTCGTATAGAACTGTTTGAAATGCAAATTGTTTTGAGGAAACTTTTGACGGAAAACCATGTTTAGAGTCAGTAACAATTGATGAATTAAAGTTTGAGTTGATTGAATTGTTTGTGTGTCGACTTTGCTGTAGTCCATTAGAAACCTGCTTATTTTTGGAGAACAAAACATTTGAAACTGTGGTGACAGGCGAGGTTACATGTCTCCATCATGCTGACAACAAACTGTAATGAAATGACAAACTCTATCCGTCATCATTTAACGTTTTGCCTTATTAGAAAGTTGGAAATGCGCGGTTTTTATAAGCCTAGTCGCGATGAATCAGCCTTTTACATATAATGTACAGCTTTTGAAAAGTCTATTTGCTTATCTAACTAGCCGCGTATATCAATCAGATATTTTTTGAAAATACACGAATACACATTTTCAACTATAACGTTTTTGTTTTCATTCTTTTGCCGTTGTAAGTTTCCATTTGAAATATATAAGAAACAATAACGGTTTGCTAATTGTAATTAGGAATTCCGACCGTGACTAATTTTTCTTGTAGCAACCAGATGGTTAGTTTTAACCACCAGTGTCTATATAAACGGAACTGTGTCAAACGGTTTCGCAAAGATCGACCGAGCTTGTATCACAGTTGAAGGCGGTAACCATGAGGAAAGTTCACGTTTTTGTTTGCTTGGCTTTGATGCTTTGCTTGTTCTACGAAGCAAAATTATTGTGCTAGCTATCATTTTAATGGGAAGAAAAGAGGAGATCTGCCAAAGGTAATGTAAGGGCTTAAAAGATATACTGTATAAATGGTGTGTAAGTTAGATTATAATTCTTTTGGATATTTTCTATAAACACTTTTTCCCGATTAAACTCTACGTCTGAACCTTTACATTTTGTACTCACTTGACGACTCAGGTACACTCGTAGTCACACAGTAAACACCTCTGATATGCACCATGACTTTGATGCTTTGTGTGTTGTTCGAGGGATATCGTGCTACTGATGCCGGCTTTCCGTTTAATCCCGGAGAAAGAGAGGATCTTCCGTTGGTAAAATAGTGGGCTTACAGAAATAACAAGTGTATAAAGTAGGTTAGCGTTTCTTTGTAATTGTCTTCAAGATATTTTTCCCAATTAAATTTACTCACTTGATGCCTCGCACCTTATAAAGATATGGTATATCATCAAACTTTCAGACAACATAAAAACTTTTGAGGCACATAAAAAAAGACAACAGAGTGTTCAATGTTGCGTTACAAAACCAAATACGATCCGCTTTGCCAAAGAAGAACCGTCGAAAACACAACAAGAACTTAGAAGACGATTTTGATGATCAATTTAAATGATGAAAGAAAAAGCACTTGTTGACGCACGCTTTGTAACATGTAATTGTTTGATCGAATAAGATATTAAAAGAAATAACGTGGAATCTGTTGTACAGAGTGGTTTGAAATGGAAAAAAGTTGTGCGGGGAAATTAATATAAAATTTTTGATGGATTAGCAGGGTTTTAGTCTAACTACAGTGAACGCAAAAAATGACACAGTCGGTCTCTAGCAATTGGGGCGTGGAAACGAAATTGATTTTTCGGGGTCGCAGAGGGGGGAAGTAATTAAACACTTTACCATCTTTTTTCAAGTATTGTTTTTCGTATTCAAATGTGCAACAAAACTCTTGTTCAAGAACCAGCTGGAAACTCCTGTCAAAGGCTTTTGAAGTTGCACTGTGTTCTGATGAGATAATACTAACAATTTGATGTTTTTTTAATCAAGAATTTAGGATTTCTACAACCGTCACATCACACTTTTGATATATAAAGACATTACTCCGTGTTTTAATTCTAAAACTTTTATGTAGCACGAATATTCTTAGTTACTGAAACTTGTGAAAGTTGTAGCGTTCTACATCGGAAATATGTTGGCCTGAAGTTAGAGTGATACGAGGCATTATGGGTAGTGGATTGACGGCCATGTTTTATACCCGCATGTTTGCAAATAGAAAAGACTCTTAGGGAGAAGTTGCGACGCCAGTGGCAATGCTGTCGACAGAGGCAATAAGCCTTCCGGATTTAATTTCAGTTTATTGAAGAACAATTTAATTATACGAAGAATCTGCTAGACATGTCATCTGGAAATAGCAATAAAGGCTACTCTAAGACTAATGCAGATGCAATATGTAATACAAACAGAAAATTTACGATTAGAATTGTTCTTGCATAATGGTATGCTTGATTATACAAAGAGTACATTTATATATAGCTACATGCTGATCAGCTATTTAGTAGATATACACCTCTTAACTAGATTGAATTACACATAATAAAAACCACAGAATATGAAAAGCTTGACGCTCGACTTTGTTCTAATCTCCGAGTAAACTGGTGAACTGTTTACCAAATGGAAAACGCCTGAATCGGCAACACTTCGTTGGTCTTGCTCCTTTGTTGATATATTGAAAGGGTTTTAGGCAATGTTTGAAACGTTATTGACAACGATTCAAATAGACAAGAGTATTGTGCTTAAAACTGGTTTTGTTGAATGCGAAGGACAGTACCAATTCTAGCGCAGTTCTTGTTACGAAACACTTTGGTAAGCTTCGGTGTATGAAAATCAATTCAAATGTTGCTGTCCACTTTGTGAACCTTGCTTAAAAGCAAATTAGGCGAATGAGTTTTTCGATTTTTAGAAAACCTACTACAAAAAACAATGATTTATCAAGATTGAAAAACACGATGAAAATACGCCAAGATACGGCTTGTAGAAATCTGAATTGATTTCTCGCTAAAAGTGTCCCATCAAAGTGACCTCACGCTCGGGAAACGTACCAACAATATGACGTATCTAACCACATGGGTCTTGGCCCAGTCCATACAATATGGTGACACAGAAAGAGAAAATATATCGAGTTTTAAAACATCCGTAATTGCTAGAACTTTAGTTAGAAACTATTGATCTGAGGCGAGAAGCACGCGACTTGACACGGGATATTGTTGGTACACTGCAGAGTTTTTCTCTACAAGCTATATCTTGACGTATTTTCATTGCATGTTTCTCAAACTTGGCAGCTCAATGGTTTTCGTAATGAGGTTACAAATAATCCTGATCTAAAACAATAGTCGTTTACTGTGTCAATTTTCAACCGAAAACATCACGCTTGAACGGCGCTGGTTTCTGGTGAAAGCCAAATTTGTTCCTGTGGCACCCAGGGCTGAGCAAAAGGCACACAACACAAGACGAGGAAAAATCATCAACAAATAAGAAAAAACAATCCAAATGCACTTTGTAAAAAATTTTTTGTCCGTTCGACTGGGCCTATTCCAACTATTCCAGATGAAGAATCAATTTTGGAAATTTCTTCCAGATTGTCAGGGCGACGAATTACCTATGCAAATTTGAAATTCAAAATATTCTATTCATTGACATATGTTCAAATTGGTAACTTCGCAAAAAAAAACCCAGCAATACGCATGTTCCTCACCCGGAACTGGCCCAAACGAACGCACCCTCCGAAAAAAAAGTAACTCTTCAGTCAAGAAAGAAATCCTTTTGTTTCCTATCTCTCTAAGACAACGCTTGTCTAGCTAATGGATTGTCACAAAATGCAGACTCCAACAGTCACTCACCTCATTAACTTCCTTTTAAGTCGATAATCTAGAATCGGATAGTAACTAATCTCCTTATTTTTGTTTGGGTGAAAACATTTGAAATGGCTTCAGTAATTCGTTTCTCGTGTATGCAAAAATGTTAACTTTGTAAAATGCAGGCCGTAAACCTGGTACAGAAGATGATACAAGGAGTACCGCAAGCGTAGAAGTAAACAGGAGAAATGGCAGCAGACAAACTCTTGCTATGGAAGCTGCAGCTAGTTGAATAATTGGGCGAACTGAGGTACAAAGCAAAGGAGGGTAAAGAATCAACAAGTGTTGTGACCGCCAGAGCTTTTGTACCAGAAAGAACAAATCCGTCCAAAAGAGATGAAAATGAACAATATCGAGTTCAATTGTTTGTAGAGATAGAAAAATCGTTTTGTTGTCAAAATAATTTTGTTTTTTCAGAATAATTTTACTGTGCAATTATAATTATGAGTTAAGGATGAATATTCAAATTCATTAATGAAAGTCTCATTACGGTTGGTGAAAGGCCAGGTTACATGTCTTCATCATGCCGATAACAAGTTGTGATGAAATTTCAAAACTCGAACTACATTTGACGTATTGCCTTATTAAAAACACAGCAATGCACACCTAGCATTTTTTTCCAAGAGGTCTAGTTGCGATTGACCACCTAAGTTATAAAATCAGCTTTTTCAACTCTAACTATTGAAGATTCTGTGGGCTTATTTAACTAGCATAATGCATCAACCATATAATTGTTGGAAATAAACAACTTCAATTAGACCCGTTTTAGTTGCGTTATTTCATACAATGCGTGATATATTATATCTAAATAGACAATACTAGAAATAAAGACCTTATCTGCTTGGCTCTTGCCAACAATTGTAGGCTAAAAACATTGAAGATAAGACCTAGTTTGGGATTCGTGTTTTTTCTAATATTGCTCTTAAAACATGTTTCACACTTAAATGTTACCTCACAAGCTTCAAATAACATTCGTATGCTTCACATCTGATAATTAATTAATCGTGTAGCTGAACATTAAGTCTCATTACTTTACGAATAAAGGACATTTACCAACTTTATCCATCGTGAATTCTGCTAAGCAACAAACCTTTCATAAATCCGATAGCAAGAAAGCATTGAGAACCATAAGGAAGGAGTTTTTTCCCTTTCTCGGTTGCAGAGGCTGAAGTCTTCAGGGATGTTATGGAACGCGTTAGAGAACCAATCACGAGCGACTTTGAGAAAGAGGGACGATCGAACACCGCCGAAGAACTTAGAAGATGAGCAGCTTCGAAGATGAAAGAAGAAATACATGTGTGCTTAGTTACATGTCACTGTTTGATTTTAAAAAAATATTAAAACAAATATTGTAAACTTCTTTGTCATACAGAGTGGTTTCAAATGGAAATAGGTTTGATGAAACATTTGGTGGAAAACCATGTTTAGAGTCAGTAACAGTTGATGAATTGAAGTTTGAGTTGATGAGTTGTTGTGTTGACTTTAAGAATCAGAGACGCCTTAAAGAGAGGCGATGTACCAACTGAGTAATGAGTAAAGACAGTTACGTCTGTTAGTGGTTCGTGAACACTTGTAAATTGTCTCTAAGGTCACAGCATACCTTACCTAACAGTCACTCATCTCACACTAAGTGGTTCTTAAAACTTGACAATCTTAAAGATATCTTGCGGTAGTCCATTAGAAGCTTGGCTATTTTTGGAGAACAAAATATTTAAAATGGTTCCAGTAATTCGTGTCCTGTGTTCGTTTTTAATTTAATTCTGTAAAACGTTTGACCGTAAACCGTAGATCTGGTATAGTACAAATATAGTTAAGGATGTACAACGCTAGAAAACAAACAAAGATTTCTTTTAACAAAAAAAAACGTCAACTTAGAGAAATTAAACTGTATTTTGCAGCATAGAAGCTCCTGCTATAGAGGATGAAAAAAATGAATAAAAGGGCGATTGGGTTCTACGCAAAGAAGGGTAAGAATCAACAGCAGTTCTGATCGCCAGAGCTTTTAACGGCTCGTTCATCAAAGACATAAAAACGGACAATTTGTCCAATTCAAGTGTTGAAAGAACATTTATGTTGTAAAAACGATGTTATTTAATGTTATGATTTACACACAGGCAAAAAATAAAAACTTGTTGATGAATATAAAAACACATTAATGAGTATTCTCGTGGGAGGAGCTGTGGTTAGTGAAAGGTCCGGTTACAAGTCTTCATTATGCTATTAACCGATTGTCATGAATTGTCACTAAAACTCGAACAACATTTAACGTACTATCTTATTAAAAACATGCAAATGTACATATGGGAATAATGTTATCTAACTGAATTTTAAATTAAGTTTTTAAAACTAAACAGTTTTTGAAATCTTCTTGGGCTTATCTAACTAGCCAGATATGGCAGCTAGCTATTTCTTGGAAACGTATAATTGGAATCTAATTGTTTCTTTAGTGACTTTATATTATTCTTTGAAAAGAATTTTGTAGAAGCAATTATGATATTTAGTTTGCAGTCAATAATTGCGACCGCGGCAAGTTGTTTGTCTCAGTGCAGCAACACTCGAGTAGTTAGTTTTGCAAACCAGGATCTGCATGAACGGGACTTAACAAAGATCGACCGAGCTTGTATCACAGTTGAAGGCGGTAACCATGAGGGAAGTTCACGTTTTTGTTTGCTTGGCTTTGATGCTTTGTATGTTGTACGAGGGATATTGTATCACCTACCATCAAAATGGGAAAGAGGGGATCTTCTGAAGGTAAGCTGTGGGCTAAAAACAAGATAAGACCTAGTTTGGGATTCGTGTTTCTTGTAATATTGTTCTTAAAACATGTTTCACACTTAAACGTTACCTCACAACCTTCAAATGTTATTCGTACTTCACAACTTATAATCGGGTAATCGTATAGCTGAACATTAAGTCTTAATACCTAACAACTAAAGCACAATTATCCAGATTGATCCATCACGAACTCTGCTAACCAACAAACCTTTCATAAATCAGGTAACAAAAAACTTTGAGAACCATAAAAAAGGAATTTTCCCTTTTTCGGTTGCAGAGGCTGAAGTCTTCAAGAATATTAAGAGACGCGTTAGAGAACCAAATAATTTTCAGTAGTCCGTTAGAAACCTGCTTATTTTTCGAGAAGAAAATATGTGAAACTGTGGTTGGTGAGAGGCGAGGTTACATGTCTCCATCATGCTGGTAACAAGTTGTAATTAAATGTCAAACTTTGTCATCATTTAACGTTTTGCTTTATTAGAAACATGCAAATGCTCACCTGGTAGAGGTTTTAGCTTAGTCGCGTTGAATCAGCCTTTTACATGTAATCTTTATATTTGTTGAAAACACACAGTTTGCAACTATAACGTTTTTGTTGTCATTATTTTGCCTTTGTAAATTTCCATTTGAAGTACTGAAGAAACAATAACGGTTTGCTAATTGTAATTAGGAATTCTGACCGTGACTAATTTTTCTTGTAGCAACCAGATGGTTAGTTTTATCCACCAGTGTCTATATAAACGGAACTGTGTCAAACGGTTTCGCAAAGATCGACCGAGCTTGTATCACAGTTGAAGGCGGTAATCATGAGGAAAGTTCACGTTTTTGTTTGCTTGGCTTTGATGCTTTGCTTGTTCTACGAAGCATATTGTGCTAGCTACCATTTTTAGTCACACAGTGAACATCTCTGATATGCACCATGGATTTGATGCTTTGTATGTTGTTCAAGGGATATCGTGCTACTAATGCCGGCTTTCCGTTTAATCTCGGAAAAAGAGAGGATCTTCCGTTGGTAAAATTGTGGGCTTACAGAAATAACAAGTGATAAAGTAGGTTAGCGTTTCTTTGTAATTGTCTTCAAGATGTTTTTCCCAGTTAAACGTACTCACTTGATTACTCGCACCTTATAAAGATAGCGTCACATTAATCAATTCGTGCCCATCATGGCATATCATCAAACTTTCAGACAACAAAAAGCTATTGAGGTACCTAAAGAAAGACAATTGTTTTTCTTCTTGTTTTACAGAGGCTCAAATCCACAAGAGTGTTCAAGGTTGCGTTAGAAAACCAAAGACGATCCGCTTTGCCAAAGAAGAACCGTCGAAAACACAACAAGAACTTAAAAGACGATTTTGATGATCAATCTAAATGAAGAAAGAAAAAGCACTTGTTGACGCACGCTTTGAAACATGTAACTGTTTGATCGAATAAGATATTAAAAGAAATAACGTGGAATGTTTCGTACAGAGTGGTTTGAAATGGAAAGAAGTTGTGCGGGGAAATTTTGATAGATAATCAGGGTTTTAGTCTAACTACAGTGAACTCAAAAAATGACGCAGTCGGTCTCAACAAAACTGATGTGCAACAAAAAACTTTCTTATGATTGCAGCGGTTGGGGCCGCGTTACTATACGGTTGTGTGGCTGGTAGAAACTTTTAAGCTTAGGTTAATGGCAGTAGAGGCTGTCAAATTATCCTATATTTATCCTTTCTTTACTCTATGAAATAACGGTTAGTACCAAACCTTATCGGATTCAGGCAACAACCTTAGTATGTTTTAACTCGTAAATACCATCTTTTCCACGGTAGTTAGTGGATGTTGGCGAGAATCTTTTAACTTTTGATATTTTTTCTCTGCCAAAGAGCACATAAAGAAAGAATTAAAATTGCAAAATATAAATTTGCTTGAAATCAATCAAAGTATTTTGTTGTTAAGCTAGCTGACCAAGCGAGTATTTGCATATTTTATATTTAACCATGCTTGAGAAACAGACTAACAAAAACAACACATTCCCGGTATACTGTACATCAGAGTGCTAGTCTTTTGAATTCTTCGCGGTATTGCACACGGCGACTCTATTGATCAACTTAATGAACAATCCCACTGGGGGCTGCACAGATCATGATGTGATTATGTTAATGTGTTAGTGTGCTAGAAACAATCGTTTTCGTCGACGATTGTAAATAGTTGTTTTAAACGGTATTATGATAACAGTACTTCGTTATGATGGGGAACAGGCCATTCTGACACATCCCTTTTGGTTTATTTTAGTTCTCGGAGACTGTTGAAGTCTTAAAAAAGGAAATGGAAAGTATCAACGTCAAGTCAACTAGCGCAAGTGTAGAAACCTCCCTGGCACATGTGCGCCAACTTGTATCTGCTCCAGTTAAGCTTCGGGACCCGCACCTTATATTATTAGCGTTGAAAAAATTGGCGGATGACGCGAGGACTACAAATCATGGCAGAGCGGTGGAATTTGAGGCAATTCTGAGGCAAGTATGGCCACACGTGCCGTAGTTCGGCGACATTGTAACCCGTTTGGTGGGATCTAAAGAGGAGGCAAAGGTAGCTGCGACGATCGCCAAGATCACAAAAGTCAACCCGGCCAATTTCCAACCAACCGCGCCGTACCCCAGGCCTTTTAGAGGCCGAGGAAGTGGTCGCGGGAGAGCTAAATGCTTTAGATGTTGGTCACTTTCAGCGGCATTGCAACACCAGACGTTAGTTTTCAGTACAGGCCAGGAACGTGAATCAGCCAATGTTATGCGTATTAATTGAATTTCATTGTTTCTTTAACTTTTTCCCTTACTTGGATTTCTTTCATTCATCGTGTGATATTAGCTTATTATTTAAGAGTGAACGCTTCAAGCCCACCGCACACTTATGCGATAGCATGCCATTTTCGTCGCATGCAATCAAAATTGCAGCACATCGCTTCTGTGTGCGGGGGCTTGCGATGCAATTTCTATCGCATGCAATATTGATCGCATGGATCAAACATGTTTGATTTTCTTAAAAGTGAGTGCACTTTTTCAGGTCAGGCAAACGTGTGCGGTGAATGTGCGACACCATTTTCAATTGCATGCAACGAAAATTGCATGCTATCGCACAAGTGTGCGGTGTGCTTTATTTATAGTTCTTTGAGTCAAGTAACGCCTTATTCATGGTAACTTTTTTTTCGTGGTGTAAAACAGAAGTTGTTTGATAATGAGGATAGGTGTTTTTCTTCGCGCGCGTGAGCACGCAAGCTATCTCTCATTATTATAATTTTCTACATTTGTTTTAAACAAAGAGGTCTAGGAGCTGCGCACGCAAGGTCGGGTGAATAGCGAAAAGATTTTAAAGGGAATTTCTTAGAGCGTCAGCCTATCCTTAATTTTGTAATGGCCCTTAAACATAATTAGGCAATTGCATGACGGGTATGGAATCAGGCATCTCCCTCAAAAAATAATTTCGCTTAGGTTGATTTTTGTAAATCCACAAACTGTAATTTTTCTTATCTTACCGGTATGTCGTGCGGGCGACTAATGCCTTTCATGCCCTTCAGGGTTGCCTGGGGCCGACACACTCGGTGGGTTCATAGGGTATTCAAACAATTTCAATAACAAAGCTAACGGAAAAACTTATGACCCTATTGTTTCTGTTGTCACAGGAACCGCCGAGCAAGGGCTCAAACCCGATTTTGTACAACAGTACGAACTACGAAATACCAAAAGTCAGTTGGTGCAATATCAATTCCAAACCCATCGAGCTGGTCGGCCCAAGTCCCACTCCGGAAGCAGTTGCGGGTGCTACAATATCTGCCAATCCCGCCAACGCTTTGCTTCGTGACCCAACACATTTTTCCCGGGGGAGTTACACAGGCACGCGGACAAACGGAAAACCATCCCGGGGGCGCAGCCGGAGATTTTAAAGCTTGTAGTCGATAAAGTGAATGCATGGTATCTTCTAGTGCAATTTAAAGGCGAATTTGACGGGAAAGCTTACGAATCGCTTTTACCACCGCAGAGGAAATTCCAGAACAATCACTCTTGTGTTGGTTTCGATTCATTTATTACAGAGACTATCCTGGAGAGGTTGAGAAATGGATCTCTCAGATTTTGGGGGCAAGTCAATGAGGTTGATCCACCGCACTTGGTTATGTCCATTACGGTAGAACCCACCAAACCGCGCTTGTGCCACGACGAAAGGTTTCTGAATTTGTGGGTCAAATATCTCCCCTTTAAACTAGACCACCTGTCGGACCTCCCAAGATACGTAGGGAGAGGACATTTCCAAAGCGTATGTGATGATAAAAGCGTATGTGATGATAAAAGCGGTTACGACCATATTATGCTCACGGAAGACAGCCAAACGCTGTTTGTTTCGGCCTGGTTTGGATGTTATTTCGTATATCGTACACTTCCCTTTGGCTGGAAGGCGAGCGCGTTTATCTACCACTATGTAGGTCTAATTGTAACCAGATATATTTGCTTGTTAGGGGTGCTGTGCTCGTAATATATTGACGATAGGCATATTGGCCAGCTCGTGACGTCATCGGCGCGTAGTTGCTCGGATGCTAAAAAGGCATACATAGCAATCTCCATTCTCAATCGTTTAGGGTATACTTTGGCCCGTTTAAACCCAAGTCAGACCGTCAAGTTTCTTGGATACATTATTGACTCCACCCTAGGTACCTTGTACTTCCGGTTGATTAGAAGATCAAATTCCACGATTTAAGGGAAGAGATACTAACCTCAGAGTTTACCCAGGTGAAAAAATTACAGAAATTCGCGGGCAAGACAACCTCTTTTGGAATCGCGGCGCCGGCGGCACGCCTCTACACTAGAGCTTGTAACCGAGCTATTGGCTCTGCTTCTAAGAGTTCCCGCCACACGGTCAAGGTTTCTGGAGAACTACGCAAGGAGTTGAAGTTTTGGCGTTTCTTAGACACATGGGACGGTTGTCTACCCTGGTTTCAAGAACGACACCGAGTTATTATGTCATTCAGGGACGCGTCGAATTCAGCCTGTGGGGGGGGGGGAGCACACTCTCACTAGATCCTAACCAATCCTCCTTGAGAGATTACTGGACACCGGAAAACTCGGTAAAGCCAATCGTTGGCAAAGAAGCGTCCGCGCTTCTTTGTACTCTTAAAGCCACGGGGATCCTTTGTCAAAATTCGCGTGTGGACTGTCACGTTGATAACCTTAGTGTCGTCCGGGCATGGAACCACGAGGGATGTAAGATCAAGGAGCTGTCTAACATCATTAAGGACATATATGAGACAACCCTCAGGCATAACATCATCTTAGTACTATCTTTCGTTCCGTCGCGGGAAAACATCGCTGACTTCCCATCGAGGACACTCACAACTAGTGATGCGATGCTCGCGCAGAGCGTTTGGAAGCGGTTAGAGGCAGAATGGGGTCCTCACACCATTGACTGGATGGCTTTGGACTCGAACACCCAAAGAGACAAGAATGGACGACCACTTAGATATTTTACACCAGGGCCACCTATGAACTCGACGGGGATAAACGTATTTGCACAGCGTATTAACCAAGAGGAGAACATCTACGTTTTTCCCCCAACCGCTTTTGTGGGTTCCCTACTACGTTTCCTTTCAGAGCAGGGCACTAGGCGTGTGGCTATTGTGATACTCGATGTACAACCTCGTCAATTTTGGTGGGCTATACTTACTAACCGCTGCCACTGGGCCACCCGTCTAGGATGTAAAGGCTCGAGGGATCTCTTGCTTTTCCCTACTCGCAACAAGGGTTTCGAATCAAAACTGTTACGATGGGACTTATGTGCCTTCAGGATATGGAATTAGGAACTAATCTAAAGAGGATAACGTAAAGATAGTAATAACATAAAGAAGACAGTACTTTCTTTCCACATAGGTAAAACAAAATGACAATTTAATAATGTAGTACATATGCATGTATGCGAGAATAATAAACTTCGAATATATACGTTAGATGTATATTAAGTCACAAGTTGCGCGATATCTCTCTTTCCCATTCTATTCCTACATTTATACATAATATACATGTATACAGCTTGCGATTGGCTCGCACAATTGGTCGGGCATTTGGTACTGAGTTTGGCTATTTACGTGCTAAGTCGTCACGATTTGTCGATTAGACGCCGACTACTAATAAATCATTGTAACGCAACAATAGGAGCCCAATTATATGGACTACGTAAACTACTGTAAGTGGGCAAACGTGTGATTAACAAAGTAACTTCTTTATAATTATTGTATAGAGCACATCTTGTTAATTTGGTATAAAGCTTAAACAATTAAACCAGAAAAATTTATATAACGTGGCTTAGGGTTCTGTTTACTCCAGTTCACATATGCCCTTGTTTTCCAAAGATAATTTCTTTTTTGCTTCCCTCGTTTTCCCCTCTGCTTGTCTAGTGTGTATCTTTCTTTTGGTCGTTTATCACTTATAGGGAGTTCCCCATATTTGGCGTCCGGCTATAAGATGTTCGCGTTGCACGCATCCAAACGACGATTGTTTTCGCTATTGTCAGCAGTGCGGTCAAGCGCGGAATTCCTCTCTCTCGAGGCAATCGTCGACAACTGTTAGCATAGACGTCGCGCCAACAGACGTTGCATCCGCGAAGTACAGCAACTGACAGCAACTCAGGCGTACAAAAAACAAAAGTGTCAGTTGCAACGCGAGCTGGAGGAATTTTTAATGATCTTACGATCGCCGAAAACAGTTTTCACCGCGGTCCCGCATGATATCCTGCGTTTTTTGGTTTGGAAAGACCACAAAGGAAAGACGAAAATCCACGCCAACAACTGACCGTCGATTGGTTTGGGAAGTAAAACTTCGTGCCAATGCCCAACACGTTTAACAGCGGGCACGGTGGATTACGACATTGACAAGTTACGAGCTATATTTTGTACCTTGGGGCGGTCTTTGGAGTGGAACGAATTGACGCTGCAGGGCAACCCGGCGGCGCACGATTCAATCAAGGGCTACCTGAGGTCCATCCGTTGGGAACAAGCACAAGCTCGTACGCCGTGCAGGCAGGCCGCCCCCCTATTCCTCGACAAGTTTATGAAGGTTACTCAGCATCTTCGCAACCTCTTAGGGAAGGCACACACTTCGCCTTTGTATCGGTACATCTACACACGTGACCTGGCTTTCTTTGCTTTGGCATTCTCATCAGGTGGAAGAGCTGGTGATTTGGGTAGACTCAAGACGATTGACCTCCTGGGAAAGCTGGGCGACCAGCATTGGATAATCCAACAAAACAATCCAGGGAAAAACACGAGGGTAAATCCAGTTTTACGCATGTCCAACGCGACCATCTGCCCTATTGCTAACATACTATACTATGGGGCTATGTGTAGAGCGTTGAATATCGACCTGGGTGTGAGTTGACTTTTCCGCCCGATAACCCCAGATGGGCGGGTCAAAAACAAGCCTTTTCTTCACCACGCGGCCCAAGAACGTCTGCGCACTTACCTCTTGGAGCTCAACATCTACGAGGGAGAGACGCCTCACAGCTTCAGGTGCGGTACGGCGATCATGTTACGACTTCTGGGAGCCTCGAAGGAACAAATACAAACAACCTTGGCTGGCAATCGACACGGATGGTTGAATACTACACCCAGATGGAGAAAGTTTTTGGGTTACCGTGGGAGCCAGGGTCCCTAGGGGGTGTCTGTTTCAATTTGGACAGACTTTCTTCAGAGTTCCAAGATAGTAACCTGTTAAAGGATTATGCACCTGTGTTTACACACTCGCTATAAGTTTTGGTGGGGAAACGAGGAGTTGAGTAATGAGTGTGGGCAAGGGAGAAGCGATGAGAGTGGGAGAATAAATAAGACACTGAACAGGGCGGAAACTTTATCGATGCCAGGGGATGGATCTTACCTAGGACTCGCGCTTTACCCATATCTTATCTGTGGAGCATTGTCGCGCATTGAATATATTACTATTCAATGTGCAATCGTGCGTAACGGATAGGATATAAAGGAGGACCACAATCAATCAACCAACACTCGCGGATAGAATTTATCAAGCTAGGAGAGTCTGGAATAACGCAGTTACCAGGGTTGATAGGAATATGATCCCGCCCAGTAAATTAACTATGCGCGGCAGTACGTCACACCTCGCGGACTCGCGCTTTACCCATATCTTATCTGTGGAGCATTGTCGCGCATTGAATATATTACTTTTGGAACAATTTACTGGTGTCAATCTTTGTAAGTAGTGCGCGTAGCGTGACATTGTCCTCGTTTCTCTTGGTGTGGTTGCAATACAAACAAAAACTTCCACAGTTCTCCCACATGGTCTAGTGGTTAGGATCCGACGTTTTCCCCGCCGTGGCCCGGGTTCGATTCCCGGTGTGGGAAACAGATCTTCTAATTTTTTAAGAAAACTTCCAAAATTTTTTGTGATGCTGGTCGTTTCTTGTTGGTCGAACTTCGTTAGTTGTCCTCTTAGATGCTTATCTCATTGTTTCAAAAAGATGCTTTGGTAGACAAATGAGACAAAGAACTAAACCCTTCATTGAAGATACGTATTTAAGAGTGATTGTCAGAGAAAACCGTGCGCGCAATACTGAAAATTCTCTCAAGATGGGGGTCGGCCGATATACATCATGTTTTTGCTGTAAGATACCCCTACCCAACTGATACTCAAGGTAACGTTCTTTTTTCAAATGCCTTAATTGGTTTAAAATTAGGCCACCCCCCTGGTTTACCCCCATTATCCCCCCTGAATTTGTCTTTTTATAGACGAACTTAAACTACTTACAACTCCAAAGCAGCTGCATGCTGAAGCATAATTTCTTAGTAAGTTATAAGTCGCCGCCAATCGAGAAAACGACGGAAAAATTTCTTCAGACGTTCGTTTTGTATATGTTCAAATATTTGCATTCTCGCTTGTCCGTGGATGTCTGTTTTCAAGAAAGGGGTAACTACAACGGGCTGCTTTATCGCCGGACCAATCGTTAGTCAATAAGTAGTTTCTGTGAAGAAGACATATTGACTTTTTGTACATTTCTTCTTCACTTATACGATAAATAAATCATCTGTATTCAGAATCAGATCGACTTCTGTAACAGTCACACTGTCCGGCTCGTCTCCGTACGCCAGTGGCACAAAGTTACCTCAGGTATTTACTTTTGCTAAATTCTTTTTTGAAGCTCAGTCATAACTGAACTGAGTTTTCGATTCGTCACAGGAAACTTTTTAGCAGCTTCACATACATGAGTTATCAAACTTTTCTCAAAATGTAGCTCATCTAATAAAGATCTACAATACAAACTTAAGCATTTTATGTCGTTACATATACTACGTATCCTAGGAAAGTTGTTGGCCATTCTTCCATTTGCTATAATTGTTGTAAAACGCGTGTTAAACAACCGATCCTGTATGGGAAGTTGTTGGACGGATTTTTGGCCAATCAGTGCGCAGGATTCGGTTGTTGGCTCTAGGAGTTTGACTTGCAATGTTATAAAAACTGTTAACTTTAAGCAAACCGTAATTAATAAAGTGATCAGTCTGATTGGGAATCAATAATTAGTCTTTTCTATCTTCTTTCTTTTTCTTTCTGTAACAGTACGGAGAGAAGGAGATTCGTTGAATGTGTTGATAGTAATGTAAAAATCTCCTCCGTGTATCACAGCGGCTTCGAACAGTTTTAAGGGGATTTCTCCTTCCCCAGTTGTTGTTGTTGAAGCTGTTGCAGACAGGACCTTCAGACTCTTTTTTACTTTTTTTCTCCTCTACAATAGGACTTTCGTCTCCTCTGCGCTGTGTTAAATTTACTACAAATTCTGACCTGTTGGTTAATATTAACCTTGCTGTAGTTTGTGATACTCTGCACATTTTTGTGTCCACTGACTTGAATAAAATGTGAAGGCGGGAATTCGTTGTCATTCTCAGTTTGAATCATGTACTTTCGAGCACTGTAATTTGTAAGCCTGTCGTTTTCCAGGTTTACTTTCCTACACATTGTTTTTATCAATAAAAAGAACTTATTCGCACCCACGGGAGCCGACTTAAACAATTTTTTTGGCGTTTTTAACTTTTGTGTGATTTATCTCGAGACAAATTAGCGCTTCGGGAGTGTTCATCTTTGCTGGTCGCATTTCACAGTTTTTAAACAGCCACCGGGTTTCTTTCCTTGAGGTGGCAAAAATCATGGCTTCACCTTTCTAGTGTTTTCGGTATCTGTTCCCGTTCGGGTTTTTGTTTGCCTTTCTGTGTACTCGAGGTATTCTACTCCTTCAGAACCCTTGAATAGTTTTACATCTTCCCATCTTACATTTCTTCATGCGCTTTGGAAAAGGTCTACTTTATAATTAGCAGCCTTTTTGGCATGGCAATCCAGCTTATGGACAAATCTGTCTTTGAGTTTCCCCTTTTTTGCATGAATTGCAGTGGCTGCCATGTGGCTACAAATCCAATTGTTACGTGGGCATTCACACTCCCCACTTGTAATACAAACATCATTATCAATTGTCAGGATTACTGAGAAAATTCTGTCCTCCATTGATGCTCTTATTTTAGATCAATGTTGTAATCGGGCAACTTTACTTCAAGGACGAAGTGAGCTTTGTATTTAAGCTCTCCCTTGGTTACTGTTTTAAGATCTGCCTTAAAAATGATTAATTCAGAAAGCGTCATAACGTCACAGTGGGCCTGCCATCCTTGTGATCAGCGACAAGGGCTGACTGAGTTAAAAAGTTTTGTTAAGAATTCGCGTTTTATTCAAATCAATAATTTTTTTTCTTGATTGTTCATTTTAGAATATATACTTTTAGATAACAAAGGGGAAAAATGTTTTTGGCAAATTATACGGTATAAGGAAATTTCCCGTCTGTCACAAGTTTTATCAGAAAAGCAAAGTGAGCTGGTCAGTGTTTCGAAAAATTCATTTTAGAAAAATATACTTTTAGATAACAAAGGATAAAACTGTTTTTGACAATTTTTATGGTACCAGGAAGTTTCCCGTCTGTCACAAGTTTTATTAAAAATGCAAAGTGAGCTGGTCTGTGTTTCGAAAAATTCATTTTTGAATATATACTTTTAGATAGCAAAGGGTAAAAATATTTTTGACAATTTCTATGGCACCAGGAAGTTTCCTGTCTGTCACAAGTTTTGTTAATATTAGAAACGCAAAGTGAGCTGGTCAGTGTTTCGAAAAATTCGTGTTTGTGTATGCAAATTCCTCTAAGAGTTAAAAAAAATCCTGTTTAAAAAGCTTAATGAAAAAAGCTAAGACGCTTAAAGATGGTTATTTACCAAACCTTTTTATGTTTAAAGACATCATGACGACGATTATTAGGAGTAGCGCGTAATATATTTTGTACTTTTACTGTGCGTGGAAATATCAAGATGACATTTGTTTCTATAAAAAGACTGCGTCCTCGCGGATACAGTGGGAGGAAGTTGGAAAAATTATTCATTTTATGTGTCATTTAGAGAAAATCGACAACAGACGAAAAAGTGAATTGTATGAATGCGCTGAACAAAAATGTCGAGTATTTCATTCAAAAAAATCTTACCAAGCTACAATCTTGTTTGGAAGTGGGATCAAAGCAACTGTCAAACACGCTGTCAGAAATCAAATGAACAAGAAATTGGCAACGTACAGTTGGAAAGGAAACATGTTTAAAAGTTTCGAGAAAATTTTCCCATTGTGTTCTCTTTACGCAAAAAATTTTTCAAGGTTGCAGTAATGCGCAATAAACCCTTACTTATACCACAAATTAACTCGGTTAACCTTAAGATCACCTGATGAAGTTAGCTTGTTGTGCTACCGACTCATCGCATTGAAAGACAACCGATGGTAATTAGGAGTCAAACTTTATTACAGGTGCATGTAGTACTAGCCTCGCAAACATACATTTTTTTGGTAAAACGTAGACGTTAACTCGAGACAAAGGAGCTTGCATGATTTGATATTTATGGAAGGAGCGATTCGAGTTGTGTTTATCTTTATTACTGAATAAAAAGAACTTGAACTTTCGGTGATAAAACACCTTCGAACCAATGTTGCGACTAATTTTCGAAACAATTTAGAAACTTTGCCTTCAGAGCTGACCGTACTTTAGTTTGTCAATTGTAATAAGAGTCGGTAGAACTTTTCAACTTTCAATGCGTCAAAATAAAAGCTTTCACAGCAAACACGCAGTCATTTTCGACTACTGTCTCAGTATATTTACATGCCTTAACAGGTGAGAACTTATGGTAACGGAAATATGCTAATAAAGAAATGTCAAAATACTAAAGAATACAGGATACAAAAGAGAAGACTATTGGTTGAAAAACAGGCTATAATTTTGGTGAACTGTTATCGCAAACTAAAGTCAAAGAGCAGCAGCGAATCAATGCGCCTTCCTGAATGTGGATTTTCAAGTAAGTTCATTTTGTTTTGCATTTTGTATCTCACAGAACTGCTACAAACATTCACATTGTTTTAACACTTACTCATGCAGTTAAACTCATGATCATATTGCTTCCATACAAAGTGTTAAACTTTGACAATCGATATGTCAAGTCTTCATTGACAATCGGATTTTATCAAATTTTCGTGCTTGTTTAGCCAGAATTCATTCTTTCAATTAAGTTTCACTGATGATCTAGTCTTTACTGCAAACGGAACAAAATTTTACCGAAAATGAAACTTCCACGGTTTTCTGAAGTTCTATCAGAAATGCAAAATGAACAGATGTGTGAAAAAATCAGCTTTTATGTTTACGAAACTGTCAAACGGCTTTGTCTTGTAGTATAGTAATTAATTTAAAAAAACTCATGAAAAATACCAAAACGTTTGTATGAAAGAACGAAACTGCGACAAATATTCACCACTTTTTATCAGTTTCTCGGGGTGTTTGCGAATAAGAACTCAAATTTGACTGCGTTTCAAGTGCTTAAATTCGCAGTTTTGTCAATTTTCCGAGCTTGCTGGACCAGATTAAGTTTTCAACATTTTATCTCGCTAATGATTATCATTTTACTTATGTTTTTAATACTGTAATTCTAAGTACAAGCATATTTCATCTGGCTGAAGTCCTCACCTGTTAAGACATGTAAACATACTGGGAGGGTAGGTGAAAAAGAGTTGAAAGCACTCTCAGAAAACTTTTGTTTTTTTACGTATTGAAAACCAAAATCTTCCGATTTTCATACAAACTCAAGTACGGGCAGTTCTTAATTGAGAGCAAGGTTTCTAAGTGAATGCGGAAATAAGTTGCGACATCGGCTCGAAGGTGTTTTATCACAGAAAGTCCAAGCTCTTTTGTTCAACACAATAATAGGATTATTCTTGCCACAAACATCCAAACAAGTTCTATCGTCTCGGATCAACATCTGCCGGACAGACTCGCGAACGTCATAGTAAAAAGACCGCGAGTTTATGACGCCAGAATTGCACCTGTATTAAAGTTTCAATCTTTGATGCGATGAGTATGTAAAATGCCTAACCTAACAAGTGACTTCAGCTAATATTAATCCACAAGACTTCACAGTTGAAATATTTTCAAACAATTGAGATTTTTTTTCATTAGGGTTTCAAACACGAATCATATCTAAAATGCTAGAAGAACTCGACTGGACGTTTTATATACATAAAAACGTTTTTTCCACATGTCTTAATAACTTTTTGCGTTTCTGATACTGACTAAATTTTGAGAAACGGAAAAGCTTTTTTGTTTAGATTCCCTGGTACGGTTTAATTAAAAGAGAAACCTATTGGTTGAAAAGCAGGATATAACTTTGGTGTACTGTTATCGCACACTAAAGAGCAGCGGTGATCAATCAACGCGCCTTCCTGAACGCGTGGTTTTTCAAGTATTTTAGTTCCATTTGTTTTGTGCTCACGAGACTGCAGCTACAATTATTGATGTCTGTTAAACTCACACTGCTTCAGTCTAAAGACTTAAAGTTTGACATCTCTTGTGTCAGGTGTTCATTAACATTTGGATTGTGTCAATCTTTTGTGCTAATTTAGCCAGAATTCATTCTTTGGAATAAGTTTCACTAACTTTCCCTAATTAGTCTTTAATCCAAACGGTACAAAAGTTTACAGAAAAAACTTTCTCGGTTTTCCGAAGTTCTATCAGAAATGCAAAATGAACAGATGTGTGAAAAAATTATTCTTATATATTTACGAAACTGTGAAACGGCTTTGTCTTGTAGTTTAGTAATTATTTTTTAAAAAAACTCCTATGTGAAGTCTTGTGGTTTTATATTAGCTGGTTTGTTTTTTCACCTTGTAGAGATATACCAAGATCTTTAAATGATTTTGAGGTTTGAAGAGAGAAGACACGGGAAGTTTTAAGAAAACATCTATTTTTGGCATCCTTTGGAGAAAATTACCATTATGTATACGTATTAACCTGTTAACTGCGAATAACTGGGAAAGATAAATTGGAGTTAAAGTTTTCAGTCAAAAAAACTTTAAGAGCCTTGTTTGGGCAAGGAATTTAAGGCATGTGTAAAAATTCGCCATAGAAAAGCAAATGAACAAAAACGTGACCTACACGCAGCTACATTCGCTTGGGTCGGAAATTGATTAAAACCTCCATTTTTTTTTGTTACTTTCATAAATATACCAAACACAACAAGTTTTTCTCTCGGTCGATGAACACTATTTATTATGGTCAGTTCAAGAATTAGATCATGAAGTTATTAATCATAAAAAGTGCTTGTAATGCTGTTGTACAGACAGAAATAGAGAAGTTGTGTATGTTATTAACAAGATGGAAACACAGACGGAAAGTTTTGAAAGCATATTCATTTTATGCGTCAATGAGAGAAATCGGCGACAGCCAACGGAATAATGTACTTTGTAAATCGGCGTATGATAAAATGCCGAACTCTAACTACAAGAGTCTTGTATGGAAAAGGAATTTTGATCAAGTGTCAAAACTCGCCGTAGAAAACGGCAAATGAACAACAAAGTGTTTTTTCTTTCATGAAGACGAAACGCAATAAGTTTTGTAGCGTTGTACTCTCAGCTGAAGAGCACTATTTATATTATGGTCAGTTGAAAAAGAACATAAACTGTTTAACTCCTCGCGCACTCGAAAATGGCCAGTTTTGTTAGTTCAATTTTGAAGGACAACTGATGAAGTAGTTCTCAATTTGTTCAAGAGTACTTTTCTGTTACAAACTCAAACAATTATGTACCAACACGAATGGAGACGTAAGTCTCAGTAAAGCCAGTTTATCTAATAATAGTCCCCGCGCTTTTGCGGTATGTGTGTATGTTCTGAACCGGTTTGGAAAAACAG
This sequence comes from Hydrozoanthus tunicans, assembly GCA_026413305.1. Taxonomy (NCBI): domain Eukaryota; kingdom Metazoa; phylum Cnidaria; class Anthozoa; order Zoantharia; family Hydrozoanthidae; genus Hydrozoanthus; species Hydrozoanthus tunicans. The sequence goes on from JAOBAT010140408.1 coordinate 31,282, forward strand.
AAATTGGGCATGAGAAAGAAGCAATTACTCGCCTCTCTTCGACCGGTGAAGAGAAGGGGCATAGATCAACTTTGCAGGGACCGAGGGGTAGTGGGAGGAGATTTGAGGTTTTCGTTTTGGTCCTCAATTAGTAGAATTTTTAGAGGTTGTTTCGATGAGAAAGAGTCCTTTTTTTGAGGTATCTAAACTAAAGGCTGCTGGTTCAACCACGTACGCCTAATAATGTGTGTCTATTTTCAAGTCAATTAATAATCAACCAACGAAGTCACTTGTTATAGGATAGGAATTCTACGTCTCATCGCATCAAAGATTGAAACTTTAATACAGGTGCAATTCTGGCGTCATAAACTCACGAACTTTTCACTACTAAAAGGCTCGTGAGTCTCTCGAGCAGATGTTGATCCGAGAGGATGGAACTTGTTTTGGAACTCATTCCGCATTCATTTAGAAACCTTGCTCTCCAAAACTAACCGTACTTGCGTTTGTAATGAAAAACGGAATTAAGAACTAAGTTTTCAGTTTTCAATTATTTTTCATCTAGCCTCTAAAAACATTTTACATGGCTGAACAGGTGTATGGAAACTTCAGCTAGCGGAATTATGCCTCTATTTAGATTTACAGTAATTAAAAACTTTGAATGAAAAGTAGGCCGTCATTTTGGTGCACTGAAGAGTAGCAGCGATCGACGTGCCTTCCTGAACGTGGTTTCTCGAGCAAGTGCTTCTGAGTTTTTTTTTGTTAACACCAAGTCACCCACGATTTGCAACAACTATTCAGTCAAATTAAATTTCTTCTCGATAAAGACTTATATTTGACGTTTGATATGTCTGAATTCTTATTCAACATTTGCATTTTATGAACTTTTCGGGCATACTTCATTTTCGCTATTAAGTTTCTCTATTCTTGAAACGCGATTCGTTGAATTTATACACAGCAAGCCGAACAGTTTGTAAAAAAGATAAAAGTCTTTCGAATAAATAGTTTCATTTTGTTTTATTTTGGCTTTATTGCAATTGAGTTCCGTGTCGCCATCGCTTGCCGATTTTAGTGTCATAGTTAGAGTTGAATTATTATTTGGTAAACATTTCCTTATGGTCGCGTGCTGCGCTTAGCCTGTCTGGCCGACCACACTTTAACATTTCAGCTATGAAATAAGTTTTCGAAATTTGCGAAACTTTGAAATCATTGTAAATATCAATATTTTCCACTAGTGTAACACGTAAGGTAAAAACTTGTGAAAAGTTTCCTTTGCTAATATCAAGACGAAGATAGTATTGTTGACTGACAGATAAAGTAGAAACGAGTTGGTTGACTGTCATAACCTGTCTCTCTTCATCAGTGGACCAAAAAAAAAAAAAAAGAAAACCGAGCGAGTCAATTTTATGTGGCACGATTTGCTTTTTTACGATGCTTCTAGCTTGGCCGGCTTCTCAGACCCCGTCCACACGTATCCGGATATATTTGAATCCGCATTTTTTTCTTTCCAGATACGAAAATAACCGCGCCCATGCGTTATGTGACCACAGCGTATTCAAATCGAATTCGCCCGTTCATTTGCTCTAGTACCCAGAACAACTCTGTTAATATTGGTTACGGATTTGGGGAAACAGTTTTCAGTTTACACCAATCTACCACATTTCATGACAACCTTACTTATACCTTGTATATTATCATAGCAACAGAACCAGTTCTTATAATACTATATACTTATACTTATAATTACATACTTCAGACCTGAAAAGCAACCTTGGCTGAATCAGCTCATCAGCAAAATGATGAATCAAATGACAATAAACAATCGGTTGACTAAAACATACCTTTAGTCTTACTCATCTGAATTATACAAATGAAGAGGCTACATAACTATTATGGCTAACCAAATATTTTTGGCCAGCAGATTTGTATCTTTGCGGAGGGCTGAAGTAGTTCCTAAAGTTGAAAGGAAGGAAAAGGTTCAAACGTAACTGTTCGAAAAAGTTCTTGAATATGAGTATTACTGTATTGAAAAATCCTTGTACGAAGTTTCTGTTGTGTGTTGTTTTATGTAGACAACATAATTGTGTTACCATTGAAGCAGTTTGGACTTTAACATGTCGGCAAGGTTCAATACTTTAGTGGTTCTACTTTAAACACTTGTTCCATTATCAAAAGCGAAAAATTAACAAATATGCATGCAAAGTGTAGCAATTCATGAGTTTATAAGACTCCATCTTTTCGCGAAAAAACGAGATATAAGATAACAAGTATGTTTGCTTTGTCGAACGCTCTACCGTTTTCTCCAGCAATAAGATTTTTTCCCTGCTACAACTGTTTTACATCACTTTAAAAGTTTTCGGTGAACAATCACTTTGATTTGCTTATTTTGTAAAATGATTATCACTATACTAACCATCTTTTGGCTTGGACTTAGACGTTCGCGCTTGTTTTACTAGCCTTTTTAAAAAGACTGCATTCTTATACTGGCGAAAGCTACTGCTTTTACTAGGGAACATTTTAATAACAATTTTGGATTTTGAGATGAGATATATATTCCTTATCAGAAAGACAATTGTGGTGAACAGCTGGTCATTTTCATGAGGAATGCAACCGTTACACATACTTATAGGCTATTGATGCGAAAGGTTGCTTGAGGAGAGTTGCAGGAGTCATTTTTAAAAACATGTTAAAAAAATAGTTAAAAGATTTAATCAATGTCGTGCAGTACCAAAAAGCCAATTTCATTTTTTTCTAATGATCCCGTTAGAAAACACGTGTTTATGTAATTTAAATCTTGTTGGATGATAAATTACCCTACATCATAACTAAATTTAACTAATCCGAAGCGACAGAACATTTGGCAAAGTATTTGTTTTTTTGTCGTGGATACGCGAAGCGTACCAACGACTATTGCTGTGGGGCAAAATGTGCAAGTGTGTCACTCACTCAGATGTAAACAAATTCGATAATTATACGTGA